>ML788099.1:826341-852938 GCA_009831015.1 Picea engelmannii
TTGGCTATCTAGCTTAGGGTTTGCTTCTAGAGTAATTCTTAGTCAAGGTTAAGGTGCTCAGAGGGTGGCTTCGGCCTATGGTTGGGTGACGAGGGTATCGTCAATGGTAAAACGAGCACACAATCCTCTATATTCTAACACTCGACACCTTGAAATGATTTTAAAATTCCTTTAGTGAATCTTTCGCCTGCAACATGCAACACATTGCATTCTTCCACCATTATCCGCACATAAAGGATTCTCATCAAACTTTATATCATCACCGCTAAACAAACTTTGTGTAAACAATAATGAAAAAGCATTTATCCCACATCTTGCCTAATGAAATTAACAAACTTTAATGGCAAGCTAAAATTCCTTTGACAACATTTCCTAATCTTCACAAGACAATAATTGATTCAAAATTTAACTACAAGGCTCTTACTGAAAAAACATCCAAATCAAAGACTCTTTTCATTGGTTTTATTAAAACTAGAAATGTAAATGCATGGTCCCTTATTGCTTCGACAATGAATCTTTGAAATATTTCACTGAAAAGCTTTAGAATATGGCTTCAATGGTATCATGTGTTGATGATTTTGGTATCATTAACCTTTTAAGTCCTTATACATCCAAGCAAAAGCATCTCTATATTGGTTGAAAAATCTTATATAAGCTTGCCTTTCTGCATCAATGCAACAAGAGCTTATGTTAATGGTCTTAGGACCTTATTCAATCCCAAGATTAATAACCTTGTACTGCATTAAGGAACTATTCATTTTAACATTTATACGTCTCTTGAATTGAATTATAAATCAAATAATTTCTCAAGTGCCACCACATTTTTGGGAATCATATTTGTGTTCAAGATGATCGTCACATCTTTATAATCATCCAACAATTTCACATGTTCCTCATCGACGATAATTGCATCTTTAAATGTACCCTCATTAGTTAAAAATATATATAATCTTATAATCTTCATTGTAAACCTCTGTCTTATAACATTATTAGGTATTGAACGTCTAAAGACAATTCAATAAAAAAGTTGCCAATAAGGAAATCTTTTAATGGGATAAGACTAGCCTATATCCATCTTAACCTTGGATCTATCAAGCATTGAGAGAGATCAAATATCTCAAGGTGCAAACCTTTCCTCAAGTTTTTCACTCTAAAAGAGGTTTGCACCTTGAAATATTTGATCCTTCTCGGTACTTGATAGATCCGGAGTTAAGATGGATCTAGACTGGTTTATAAAATAAAATCGTTCATAAACTCTATATATACGTAATTCTTTCTTATTTTTTTAAAACCTAATCTATTTCTAATTTATATGTCTAAAAACCTTAATAATACATTAATAATCAAACTAGAGTTGCGGTAAGCTTTAGTCCAACCACACAAACTCCATTTAAACATACCTAAATTGTTTATACTCCATTTTGCATACTTAAATGGTTTATAATATAAAACTTTACATCAAGAAAAAAAAATAAAAAAATTCAAATCTCCATAACATTTCTCAAAAACCATTGTTTATTACCATTATCAAAATTCAAACATCCTGATCCAACAACATTCACAATGTCTGTATTTGTATCTCAGAATCTGATAATTTTATTTAATCACTTAAATATATGAGTAGTATAGACAATTTGATACTCAATATCGCTATATAGATATCTTAGAATCTGAGAATTTATTCTATCACTTGCATGCTGAAAATATTAAGATATCCATGATCTGAGAATTGCCATAATAGAGAGCCTTCAACGAGATCTAGAGCTTCCCACAACAATATTAAGCAATATAAATTATAAATCAAATTAATTCTGAATATCTTTCAAATACCCAAATGAGCAAAAGAAGATTAAAGCACTGCACTTACAGGTTATGGTTGGGAGATTGCACTTAATAGGAAGTGATATTACTTCTCTCATAAGAAAAAGGAGATTATAGCACTGCACTTACAGGTTATGGCTGGGAGATTATAGCACTGCACTTACAGGTTATGGCTGGGAGATTGCACTTAATAGGAAGTGATATCACTTCTCTCATAGACTTGCAGACGCAACTAGTACTGGTTCCCTTGAGGGCATCACAACACTCAGAGGAGGGCTTGATTCCACTGCCAGCCAGTCCCACTGCTGAAGTGCATGGAGCCAATTTCTCCATGGCGTTTGAGCAGTCTTGAGTTTGCGCGACTGCAACTAAATCATTATTGTCAAGAGTGCGACCAATTTAGCTGATGATCTGGGTGCAACCATCTTTAGTAATGGGGCAAGAGAGGAGGACAACTAATGTTTTTGGGGAGGTTATGTTGAAATTAGGGGAAGCATTTAATAGCTGAACGTGGAATATTTTGGAACAATGGTTCAAAGAAGGCCAAATGAACCATACTCGCATTCGCATAAATTACCAATGTGCTCGTAGAACCAAAGAATTTGTTTTACTACTTTCAAAATGCTGAAGTATGCAAGAAGCACAAACAATTTTTTTTTAGCAACTCTACTCCTTCAATGGAGAAGATATCACGAGAAGCTATTTTTATATATATTAGATATGTGTAATGAATTGACTTTTATTTTATTTTTATCTTTTAATGTTATGTATTCGATAACATTTCTCTCATATTGGGCTGTAGAACACTTCTTGGTGCAACAAAAAGCAACATTAGCTAATACATTATTGTCCAACTTCTAAATTCATTTTCTCCTTCAAATTTTGTAACCATGTACTTCATATGCATTTTTCCATCAATTTTGATTTGATTCAACTTTTACTTCTATGGTAACCATAACTGGGACCAATGAGTTGTGAAATACCCTTGTAGCTTTTATGATCAATATCTACTCAACAAAATATCATCAGTTTTTGCGATATCAATGACAACAATGTTAATGACTTGGTGAACTTGCAGATTTGAAACAACTCTAACCAACACATCGTTCAACTCACCCTTCACCTTTACCTCTATTTCATCAAGCGAAATGATGTGCATGGATACTTGAGGGTTTTTGCATTCGACTTCTTACATCTAAGTATGGCATGGAATTTGATAATTCCCTTGAATCAACCAAACAATTATGTACATTATGGTTTAAAATCTCAAAGTCAAAAGAAAGGGTGGAGTTTGAGATTTAGATTTCTTCCTAATGAGTGCATTTACTACCCCACTTTCTTCTTTGTGGCAATATGACCATTTGAAGTCTTTGGCAACAATTATCCTATAATAGGTTCAAATGGTGAAGAGTGCATCAAGTGTTCGTGGTATGTCAAGTTCAAAGGAGATACATCATATGCAAGAGAAGGTATTAGTATAATCCAATTAAGTGCATTAAATGGTCATGAGCTATATGAGGCTCATAAATGTTTAGTTCAATTATTAGAGAGTGAATCAAGGCAATCATTTTTGCTCATCACTAAACATATTGAACTCATGCGGGATTTTGAGATATCCAAAATAATCAGTGTCATGGAAACTATATATTTTGTGGATATAAAAGATTTACATGTATAAATGTATACAGACTTATGTGACTTGCATAGCTACAAGGGAACACCTAATATGTCTTTAACCAATGAATATTCTTCATATATTAATATTACATTTAGAAAGGATCTTTTGCTAGCAACAAAAAGGGTTTACTGAAAAACATTGAGGGCATAAATTTTCTCAAGTCCCTTTTATTCTATTTTGGTGGATGAAAGCATAGATAAAACAATGGAGCAACACCTTATTGTATATATTACATGTCTAATGGATGGAGGAAGAGGTCCACATGCAACCAAATTTATTCGTCTTCTGAAAATCAAGGACAATACTACACAATCAATGTACGTATTCATATCACGATTCTTATCTGAAATGGATTTATCAAAATATAAAATGGCAAGATTTGAGTCAGATGGGGCTTTATCTATGAGAGGTATTCATGAAGGTTTTCCTGCTAAGTTGCTTCATGAAGTGCCTAATTTGTTATGCATTCATTGTGTAGCACATTGTGAGGCACTGACTATAACTAATGCTTCAAATTGTTTTCTTGAGTTTAATTATATTGATAAGTTTACCAATAAAGTATATTTTTGGTTGGGAAAATCTACAAAGAGGCATGGAGAACTTAAAAAATTAATGGACATATTTCAAATTGATAAGTTACATGTACTTCAAATTCATCAAATCTGATGACTTTCTAGGGGATGGGTGATGAACAAACTTGTCAAAATTATGTCAACATTATTACAACAATGGAAACATGATAATAGAAAGATGTATGAAATGGGAACACTATTTCAAGTTCAATTTTGTATTCATTTGTTGGCATATATTCTAACTAAGTTAAATAAGTTCAGTCAACAATTTCAAGAGGAACATATTGATATAACATCTATTGGTATGCAATTAGATGTGCTAATTGAACTTCTTCACAAAATATTCTTGTAATATATGTTTGGAGTAGGTTCTTAATACGTTTCATATTTCTTGAAGAAATCAGAACATGGAAAATTGGATTTTATTGATAATACAGGTGCTTCACATGTGCATATGTTAATATTTGAACCTATACCTAATTCAATTGGGTTAGATACTACATAAGATTGCGTTCCTTTAGATAAATCATTTGTCTAAAAGTTGGTTGATTGTCTCAATGACAAGTTTGTTGGGTATATGTTATATTCTTTGCATGTGTGTGTGTGGGCGTGTCAAGTTCGACAACTACGTCTGACGATCCCTCTAGTGGTGCCTAGTGTGTTGTGTGCGTCGGGCGCTTTCCTAGGGGGTTCCCAGGGGGGGCAGGTATGCCCCCCCCTGGTTATGTGTAGCGTTCGGGGCAGCGCCCCGAAATTGTTTTGGGGCGGTTTTTTCTATTTTTAGCGGATTTTGCTATTTTTAGCGGTTTACTAAATTAATCCCGGATTAAGGGATTAGGGTTTTGGTATCTACGGAATACCTAAAAACATTGTATATATTGTATTGTGAATGGTGAAATTCAAGATAATGAATATAAGAAAGGTTTTCCCGATTGAGGGTTTCCAGTATAAAATCTATGTGTACTCTGTGTATGAGCCATTGATTAAATTATGTTTTTCTTAAGAATCTATATGCATTGCTTTACTTCACAGGTTTAAAATTTTCACTAATGCCCTAGCAAGGGAATCCTCCCTACTTGCAAATTGATTAGTTGCAACTTTTGATTGTGCTTCTTCAAGTTTTTTCTGTCATTTTCATGCCATTAAAGAGAGTCACACTAGAAAACATTTCCAACATGTAAAATGGCATTCCAAATAATATCTAAATTATAAGGTTGAGAACTGGTTGTTTTTTCTCCAACAACTAGTGTGATTGGAGTTCCATCCTTCTTTTGACGACACTTCTTCCATAGGTCTACCCTAGTAATGGGTGTAGTATCATCAAAGGAACTTTATTTTATCTAGTTATAACAAATAAAATATTATGATCAAATTGAAACATTATATAGTGAATCCTAACTATGTTAATATTTATCACAAGCACTTACCATATCATCTTCTACCCTTTGATAACCTCAATTCCTAGAGGCATACAATTCCCCATCTTTTCCTCAATGCCTAGAGGCATACGAGTCCCCATCTTTTCCTCTGTTTCCCTTAGATTTTCTCCTTATCCTTTAAAACTCAATTGAAAAATAAAAAATATAGGCCAACATTACAAACCATTGGACATTAAAGGTAACTTGATTACGATATGTAAACGTTTTGCTTATCTGGAATTTAATGGTGGTTCATGATAGGATGAACTCTCTCCAAGCTCTCTCAATGATCTTAGTTAGAGGAACATTTTTTAATATTTCCTTGTTGGATTCATGAGTATTGAAGTATTTTTTGGTCAACTGATACTTGTGATTGTTTTCCATATGGCATGTAGAGTATGCATAATAATATTTAAGGATGGGAGGATTTGTGAATTTTGACTGCAACATATAAGCAACACATTATTAGATGGTATGCTTGAAAAAAAAAACAATTAAATCATGCAAAAATACAAATGTAGCATCAAAAAAATATACAAATGTCTAAAAATAACATTTATGATGTCCCATAGGTCCTCCTTTAGTGGATTTGAAACCTTCCTCCAATTAGAATATGTGATTAGATTCATTTCCCTAGTGAGTACATCTAGTAATGATGATAGCTTCACAAAGATTGGAATTTCAATCTTTCCCTCCAAATTATTAATATCTGCACATCTAGTTGTACCTCTACTCTTCTTCTTGACTTTCTTATTTGATGTTTGTGTAGATGGATTGTCCCCTTCTACAATAGTATGTCGACGGCATGCTTATTTTTGAACATGTTCTATAGAAGAAAGGAATATAAAGGTATCATGGATTTATTAATAGAAAAATTAATATTTATGAAAAAAATATGTATCAATGGGCACAATGTCTTCTTCATGTTGCTCCTATCATTGAATAGAAGGCGATGACTCTTTGCCATTTCTTTCATTGCTAGGATTAATAGAATAATTCAAATGCATTGAAGGTGTTTCATTGCATGCACTTTTTTGGAGTTTCCTCTTCTTAGTCACTATAGCCAAGATTGTTAGTAGAGATATGTATAACATTGTCATATAATAAAAACAAAAATTGTATTGAAAAAGGAAATAACTTGTTGTGTTTTTAAATATTTATTTAGAGAAGTGAACATTCCCTTCCCCATTTAATCCTTTTTACTTGTTATTTTTGAAATTTCTATAAACATTCCTGGTGTAGAGTAACAATGGGCATTGTTGCCTTGGATTGTTGACTATATAACCCTGTGGACCCCTGGATGCAAAGAAAACAACAAGTGGGAGAATGTTGGGTATATGTTATATTCTTTGCATGTGTGCGTGTGGGCGCGTCGGGTTCGACAATTGCATCTGATGATCCCTCCAGTAGTTCTATTTGTGTGGTGTGCGCTGGGCACTTCCTAGGGGGGTCCCAGGTATGCCCTCCCCTGGTTACACGCATTGTTCAGGGCAGTGCCCTGAATTTTGTTTTTGGGCGGTTTTTGCTATTTTTAGTGGTTTTTGCTATTTTTAGCGGTTTTCTAAATTAATCTTGGATTAAGGGATTAGTATTTTGGTATCTACGGAATACCTTAAAAAATTGTATATATTGTATGGTGAATGGTGAAATTCGAGATAATGAATATAAGAAAGGTTTTCCTCGGTTGAGGGTTTCCAGTATAAATCTTTGTGTACTATGTGAATGAGCCATTGATTAATTTCTATTTTGCTTAAGAATCTATATGCATTGCTTTACTTCGCAGGTTTAAAACTTACATGTGGTATCAGAGATCGTTTTTGGCTTCAGAGGGACACCTTTGTTGTTGAGGGTTTGACTCTGTCTTGATAGATCAAGTTTATCTTGGGTCTGTGATAAACCTGGGTTTAGTGGGAGCTTTTGCAGTGGATATTCGAGTATAGAAAGAGGAATGGCAAGCTCATCTAGAATCGAGATAGATAAGTTCAATGGTAAAAACTTTGAGCTATGGAATCTCAAGATGGAAGACCTTCTTGTAGACAAAGAACAATGGATCATTGTGGATCCTGGTACATAGACTACTGGTACATCGTCTACTAGCACATAGGCTACTGGTACACAACCTACTAGTACACAAACTACTAGTACACCACCTACTGGTATGTCGAAGGAAGATTGGGATAAGTTGGACAGAAGAGCAAGTAGTACTATTCAACTCTGACTGGTAGATTCGGTGTTGTTGAATGTCTCGGGAGAATCTACAGCCAAGGAACTATGGGATAAGTTGGGGAATTTATATCAATCAAAGTCCCTGGTAAACAAGTTGTTTCTTCGAAAGAAGTTATGTCATCTTAGGATGGAAGATGGAGATTCTGTGACAGAACATCTAAATGCCTTTAATACTCTAGTAAGTCAACTTGTCTCTGTTAATATTACGATTGCAGAAGAAGATAAGTGTATTACTTTGTTATGTTCTTTGCCATACTCTTGGGATAATCAGGTTGTAGCAATTGGTAGTACCACTCAATCTACATTGAAGTACGAGGATGTAGTTTCATCCTTGTTATCTGAAGAGATGAGGTGGAAAAGCATGGATAGTCATAGCACAAATGCTTTATTTGTAAGAGGTCATACCCAAGACATGAATCTTGGTAAGCCTTCAGGGGGGGAGATCTAAGTCTCCAGGAAACTCTTTGAGGAAATGCTGGAAGTGTGGTAAAATAGGGCATTATAAGAAAGATTGCAAGTCTAAGAAGGTTGAAAAACCAAAGGGATCTAATAGTACCTCTTCCACAGAGGTGAAAACCTCCACTGAAGAAGGAGGTGATGTTTACCTGGCATCTATAGGTACACATACAGACCATGATGTATGGTTGATCGACTCAGGTGCGTCATACCATATGACTCCTCACAGGGAGTGGTTCTCTGAATATGAAAAATACGATGGTGGTGATGTATTCCTAGGAGATGANGACATGGAAGGGTTAAGTTGTTTCTAAAATATGGAAGGATTAGAACTCTCCCTGGGGTTCTGCACATTCCAAAACTTGTCAGGAGCCTAATATATGTAAGCAAGTTGGATGATGCAGGAGTGGATACTGTATTTGGAAAGAACACTTGCACGATGGTACGAGGAGCAATGGTGTTGATGAGGGGAGTTCGGTGTGGAACTTTGTACAAGTTGTTGGGGGGCACTTATACTAATGGGTGTAACAAATTTGTTTTACTTGAGCAGACAAACAAAGAAGACAAGACCAATACCGTCCCTGAAAAGAAGACCATGCTGTGGCATCAAAGACTGGGACATATTGGAGAAAAGGGCCTTCAAACACTACACGGTAAAGGCATGGTTGAAGGTATGTCTAATTGCACTCTGGATTTTTATTTCCATGAACATTGCATATATGGTAAACAAAATCGAGTAAGATTCCCATCTGGTGCTACAAGAGCAAAGGGGATCTTAGAATTGATACACAGTGATGTGTTTGGACCTGTGCTTGTTCCATCACTAGGTAAGTTTGTGTATTATGTTTCATTCATAGATGATTTCTCAAGGTACACATGGATTTATTTTTTTAGAAATAAATTTGAGGTATTTGATAAATTTAAAGAGTTTAAGGCTCTGGTAGAAAACCAAACAGAGAAAAAAATAAAGGTATTGAGAACAGATAATGGTGGATAATTCTGCAGAAATGAATTCGAAGAATTCTATAAGAAGTGTGGTATAACAAGGCAGAAGACTACTCCATACACTCCTCAACATAATGGAGTTGCAGAAAGGATGAACAAGACACTGATGGAAAAAGCAAGGAGCATGCTCAGTGGTGCCGAGTTAGGACAAGAATTCTGGTTAGAGGTAGTGGGTACAACATGTTACATGGTCAATCAATCACCTTCATCAGCGTTGGATGACAAAACTCCACACGAGGTATGGACTAAAAAGAAACCCTCTCTTCAACATATTAGAGTGTTTGGTTGTGATGCTTATGTACATGTTCCAAAGGAAAATAGGAGTAAGCTGGATAAAAAAGCTGAAAAGTGTATCTTTATTGGTTATAAAGATGGTGTGAAAGGTTATAAGCTTTGGAACCTAGAAACTAAGAAGACTATTTACAGTCGGGATGTTCTTTTTAGAGAGGTAAAATATGTGTCCAAACATGAATTCCTACCAAGGCAAGACGAACCTGAGAAAATAGAGCTAGAGTTGGATGATGCAAAATTTGAATCATCTCAAGAAGATGAAACAGAAGAAGAAGAAGAACCTCATACCCTAGTATTGAGGAGATCAGTGAGAGAAAGAAGGAAACCAGAAAGGTATAGTCCACCTGATTTTCGTTCCAATTTTTTTATTATTATCTATTATTGATGATGATCCCAGAACTGTCAGGGAAGAAGTGAATTTAGAGGATAGTAAACTCTGGAAGAAGGCCATGGTTGAAGAAATGGATGCCTTTGATAACAATGAGGCATGGGATATAGTTGAGTTGCCAGTTGGAAGAAAATTTGTTGGTATCAAATGGTTGTTTAAGAAGAAGTTTAATGCAGAAGGAAAAGTGGAGAAATACAAAGCTCGGTTAGTAGCAAAAGGTTATTCCCAGGTACAGGGAATCGACTTTGGTGAGATTTTTTCTCCTGTTGCTAAGTTAACTTCTATTAGATTTCTTTTATCTATTGTTGTTGCTTTTGATCTTGAAGTGGAAAAGATGGATGTGAAGACAACATTCCTACATGGGGATTTGGAAGAAGAAATCTACATGAAGCAGCCAGAAGGCTTTGTAGTAAAGGGAAAGAAAGAGTTGGTCTGTAAGCTAAAGAAGTCACTATATGGTCTAAAGCAATCACCTAGGATGTGGTACCAAAAGTTTGACACATACATCCTTGGATTGGGATTTGTGAGAAGCAGGGCTGATCACTGTGTATATTCCAAGCAGGTTGGTAATCACTTCATTTATGTAGTGTTGTATGTTGATGACATGTTGTTGGTAGTAAATAAAATGGATGTTATCAAGGAGGTGAAATCACAACTATCCTCCAAATTTGACATGAAGGATCTCGGTGCTGCTAATTTCATTCTGGGAATGGAGATTAAAAGAGATCATGCCCACATGAAACTCTGGTTGAATCAGAGAAAATATGTTGAGACGATATTGCAGAGGTTTAATATGCATGGAAGTAAATCGGTTAAGGTTCCTATTCATGTAGGTGTAAAGTTATTTGCAGATCAGTGTCCCAAGACACAGGAAGAAGAAGAGGACATGTCCCATGTTCCATATGCCAGTGCAGTTGGCAGTTTGATGTATGCAATGGTCTGTACTAGACTGGACATTTCACATGCAGTGGGAGTTTTGAGCAGGTATATGTCAAAACCAGAGAAGGAGCATTGGACAACAGTAAAGAAGGTCTTCAGGTATTTGCGTGACACTACCAATTATGGATTGTGCTACCAAGGAAGACCAGGATTGGACAGAGTGGTGGAGATACATGGCTTTGTTGATGCAAACTGGGCTGGAGATCTAGATCACAGAAGATGTACAAGTGGGTATGTGTTTAACCTGTTTGGAGGAGAAATCAATTGGATGAGCAACAGACAAGTTGTAGTAGCACTCTCAACTACAGAAGCGAAATACATGTCAGCCACTCATGCAAGCAAGGAAGCAGTATGGTTACAGAGATTGTGTTCAGGTATTGGGTTGGTACAAAAATCAATGAGATTAGATTGTGACAGTCAGAGTGTAATCTTCCTGGCAAATAACCCAGCTTATCATTCGAAGACAAAGCATATTGATGTTCAATATCACTTTGTGAGAGACATGGTTGAGGAAAAGAAGGTGTTGCTGGAAAAGGTTGACACTTTGAAGAATGTTGCAGATTTATTGACAAAGTATGTGAGAATAGAAAAGTTCTCCTAGTGTAGAGTAACAATGGGCATTGTTGACTATATAACCTTGTGGACCCCTGGATGCAAAGAAAACAACAAGTGGGAGAATGTTGGGTATATGTTATATTCTTTGCATGTGTGTGTATGTGGGCGCGTCAGGTTTGACAACTGTGTCTGGATATCCCTCTAGTAGTGAAATTTGTGTCGTGTGCATGGGGTGCTTCCTAGGGGGGTCCCAGGTGGGGCCAGATATGCCCCCCCTGGTTACGCACAACGTTCGGGGTAGCGCCCCAAATATTTTTTTTGGGGTGATTTTTGCTATTTTTAGCGGTTTTCTAAATTAATCCCGAATTAAGGGATTAGGGTTTTGGTATCTACGGAATACCTAAAAACATTGTATATATTGTATGGTGAATGGTGAAATTCGAGATAATGAATATAAGAAAGGTTTTCCCCGGTTGAGGGTTTCCGGTATAAATCTTTGTGTATTATGTGAATGAGCCATTGATTAATTTCTGTTTTGCTTAAGAATCTATATGCATTACTTTACTTCACAGGTTTAAAACTTACAAAGTTTACAAATTTTCCAATATTCAATAGACCAAATTATTCAGTCCCTGTTCTTACTTTGAAGAAGAGAATCAAAGAGACTCTAAAACAAAACAATGGTTGAGACACCTATGTGAAAATTTTGATATTGGAGACTCACCAATAATTAATACAAAAAATGAGAAGGTGAAATGGAAAGTTTTACTATTACTCTACATTGGGCATATCTAAAGAAAAACATAGTTGGAGCATGTGAACTATGTGGAGGAGAACCTGAGTGGTGTGAATCTTACCCAAATTTAATGAAATTGCGACAAATTGTTCTTACTCTTCTTGCTAGAACTACTAGTTGTGAAAGAGGATTCTCTACATTGAATTGTATAAAAAAAGATGATAGATCTAGACTTTTTCTAGAAATGTTAGACACATTGATCTATTTATCTTTATCAACACCTTAGGAATTTTACAAGGTGTTAAGTTTAATGTTGTTATTAGGTTCTTTTCAATTTACTAGAGCATTCAATGCATTTCCAAAACAACAACATAAAGAGGATCACTGAAAGAAACACAATCACAAGGTACACAACATTTTATCCTAGGAAACCGTCATGGGGGAGAAAACCCAACAAAAACTTCCTCAATAATAGATTGCCAATACAATTTCAATACTAAGACCAAACCACCAAGAATAATCTAGGACTGAGCATGCACCTCTCTTCTCCTTCTTCTTGCAACTGCAGCTTCCTTCAAAAGATGCGCACTAGAAGTGTGAATGAGTGAGTGAACAAGTGAGGCACCATCATCACTTATAAATACTAGTGAGAAGGTGCTAAGGTTATGTCTCTTCACTTAGTAGGGACGCCTTCTTCCAAGAGTGGTTAAAACCACTTTATAGACCCTAGGGGACAACTTTACAAATACCACCATATAAATATGGTTTTACCAATCCATAAAAAGGGATTTGATCTATAATATAATAACTCAAATATAATTAGAATATTCTTCGAAGTTACAATATTTCAACATTCCCCCTTAACGAGAAGGGTATTTTACTGACATAACCCAATACAACATCATCGGGAGAGAGAGAGGGTAGCAACATCATCATCATCTGGAACATTGACTGACACATCTACAAATCATCAGAAGTTTTTCTCATCATTAATATCAACATCGTTCACAACATGTGTTAGAATATAGAAGATGGTGTGCTCGTTTTACCATTGACGATACCCTCGTCACCCAACCACAGGCTGAAGCCTCCCTCCGAGCACCTTAACCTTGACTGAGAATTCCTCTGGAAGCAAACCCTAGGCTAGATAACCAAACAAGGAGCAACGCATCTCTCCCCAAGGATAGCGCAACACAAAAGACTGATCAAATGTTCCAAACCCTAGCCAAGAGATATTCAAGCCAATACTGAAACTAATTGTTGCTGCAGCTGCACCTGCAACCCTCCTCCAAACCTGCACACCAACTGCAACTGCAGTGCACACCAACTGGGAAAACTGCAGTCCTGAGATGTGACAAATGAGAATTGGCGCCCTGTATTTATAGTAATCCTGCCAGTTTGCTAGGGCCGACTTCTCCTTCTGGGTATGTGTCTGTTCAGTATATTATTATTAATTATGGCCGACTTCTTCTCTTGGAGGCTAATATCCTAATATAAATTATCTTCTTGAGCCGACAAGGCTTCTAGGGTTATTAGCCAATTCATTAGGGTTTCTCTTGCTTCCCGGAGTCTTCTATTCTCGTCAGGTTCACACGTAGAGGTAAATACCTCCCGCAGCTACCATAATATTAACAACATGGAGTTGGAGTAGCATCATCATCATCATCTGCATGAAGTTGAAACATCAACATTAATTAACATAACACTAAAGAAACAATATCACCAACCTGAAGCTGGTATACCATCATCAACAACATGAGGCTGAGACAAAAACATCATCATATGGAAACAGAATGAGGCAGGCGCAACAACAACATTGTGTGGTACTTTGACAGACCGTCCTTATCGCACCTTCCATATCTTCCTAGGAATCATAAGATTCCATAGGATATGAAATCCTAACAAGCTACCATGTGGTACTCTGACAGACCGTCCTTATCGGACCTTCAGGATCTTCCCAGGAATAAAAATATTCACTAGGATACAAAATCCCAGTGGAGATACCACTACTGACCACAACTGGCATATACATGCACATGTACTCTGATAGATCGTCCTTACCGAACCTTCGAGATCTGCCCAGGGATGATCAATCCCCTATGATATAAAATCCTAATGGAGCTACCTGTTGTTGGTCAGGATACCATAGTATCATCAACATCACTCCTTTCGAGGGAGGTCCTTTCGGACAACACCAAGCTTGTCTCGAAAGTACTCAAACTTTACATGAGACAAAGGCTTGGTCAACACATCTTCAACCTGCTCATTTGTGCCAACATATTGGAGCTTTACAACTACCCTCTACACCATATCACGAATGTAGTGATATCGGATCTCTTTGTGATTCGACTTATCATGGAACACTGGGTTCTCTGTCATTTTTATGCAACTCTGGTTATCACATAGAATCACGATGGATTCTATCTCCAAATCGAATAGAAATGTCAACAAATTTCGAATCCATATGACTTCACAACGGGTGGAACATGCTGCAATGTATTCTGCTTCTTCTATGCTAAGAGAAATACTGGATTGCTTCCTTCTTTTCCATGAATTCATGGCTGACCCCAGACTGAAACAACATCCTAAAGTTCTCTTTCTATCAAAATCACTTCCAGCCCAATCTGAATCAGTATAACCATACAGTCTGAAGTCACGATCTTCAGTATAACAGAGACCACAATCCAATGTACCCTTAGGGTATGTCATCACATGATTTGCAACTACAAGGTGAACACGTCTGGGCTCTACCAGATACTGACTCAAGGTGTTCACAACAAAGCATATATCTAGCTTGGTATTCGTCAGATACATCAACGAACCAATAATATGTCTATATAGTGTAGCATCAACCAATTTTGACGAAGTATCAACCAAGAGATTCAACTTTGTTTCCATGGGTGTGTTCATGGATTTACATTCCAACATATCAAATCTCTTCAGTATTTCAACTGCATCCTTCCCTTGGTTAAGGAATATCTTCTTCGGGCTCTGCCAAACTTCAATACCTAAGAAATAATGCATCAAGCCTAGGTCTTTCATCTCAAACTCTGTAGCGAGCTTCTTCTTACAATATGTGATGATATTTTCTTCTCATGTTAAGAATAAGTCATCCACATACTATAGTAATATAACTGGCTCATCATTCATAACCTTGAAGTAAAGGTTATAATCAACTTTACTCTTGATAAATCCCAAGCTCATCAGGAAACTATCAATTATGCCATACCAAGCTCTAGGAGCTTTTTTAAACCAGTACATATCTTTCTTCAACCTACAAAGATTAGTCTTTCTATCACTTCAAACCCTTGTGGTTACTCTATATACACTTATTCTTCAATAACACCATTTAAGAAGGTTGTTTTCACATCCATCTGGTGTAACTTCCACTTATTTTCACTGCAAGAGCTATGATGGTTCTGATAGAAGTGTATCTGGCTACAAGAGTAAATGTCTCTTCATAGTCAATACCTTTCTTTTGAGAAAAATCATGAGCCACAAATCTTTCTTTATGTTTTTCAATACTTCTGACTGTTGCATGTTTTATCTTGTATATCCACTTGGAAGATACCACATCTTTGTTATTTGGTCTGGGAACTACTTCCCATACATCATTATTTATAATGGACTAGTATTATTTTGTTATGTCATGCACCCATTCTTTCTTCTGAATGGCTTCTTCAAAATTAGGTTCCTTTTCTATGAGATCACACATCAAGGCCATATAACTAGAGAATGACTTAGGTTTCTTTCTTTTTCTCATGGTTTCTTCTGGGGCACAATACTTCTCTCCATATTGAATAAGTTCCCTCGCCCAAGCTGACTTTCTCTTGTGAGATATCACCATCCAGGGAGGTTCTTGAGATTCTATCATATCGTGATCTTTTGGAATCTCAACATCATGGGTAACTGTAACTTCCTTCACATGTTCTGCAACTCTGGGAGCTACAAGTTTTTCTTCATATACTTCTTCAAGTTGGCATTTCCTTGATATTTTGAGTGTTTCATATTCATCAAAGGTTACATCTCTACTGATCTCAATATGATGGTAACCTGGTATGTAAATTATGAAGGCCTTAGAGATCTCATAGTATCCAACAAATATTCCCTTCTTTCCTGAAGGATCCAACTTAGTTCTTCTTTATTTTGGAATGTGTACAAACACTGGACAACCAAATATATTTAGATGGATTACTTATGGCTTCTTTCCGATGAACATTTCTTCAAGGGTTTTGAATCCAAGTGCATTATGGGATAATCTATTTTGGACATAAATTGGTGTTCTTGCTGCTTTAGCCCATAAGTGCATTAGAATATCTTGATCATGAATCATAGTCTTCATTGCTTCCATAATTGTTCTATTCTTTCTTTCTGCTACACCATTTTGTTGAGGATTATAGGGAGTGGTGAGCTCCATCTTAATCCCGACATCTATGCAAAAACTTCCAAATTCATTTGAGGTGTACTCTCCTCCATTATCTGACTTGAGTACCTTGATTTTCCTTTTGGAGAGGTTTTCTACCAAGGCTTTGAATTCCTTTAACTTTCCGAGTACTTCATATTTTAATTTCAAGAAATAAACCCAAGTCTTACGAGAGTAATCATCACTAAATGACACATAGTATACATACCCACTTAGAGAGGTCGATGGTAGTGGACCACATGCATATGAGTGGATGAACTCCAAGATTCCTTGTTCTTTACTGTCTCTCTTTGGGAAAGGATTCTTTATGTTCTTTCCTTGTGCACATCCCTTGCATACACCTTCATGATCAACCTTAAAATCTGGTAAACTTGTAACTACTTTGCTTACATATGGTAAGGCTTTGTAGTTGACGTGAGCTAGTATTCTATGCCAAAGTTCACAAGGACTCTCAATGGAGTGTGTCAAGGCTGTCTCTGAGTGACTTTTAACTTGTACAAACTACCTTCTTCTGTTCCAATAACAACTGCAACTTCTATGGTTTTTCCTTTAGGCCACATAAGAACTTCACCATCTATGAATGCAACCCCGAAACCTTTCTTATCTAGAAGTGAGATAAAAAGTAAGTTCTTTGTCAAACCTGGTACATAAATTACATCCTTCATTCTCATCGGAGTCCCTGAATCCAGTTTTTAGGTGGATTCTCCCATTCCTTTGATTCGATACTACTAATAATCATCTCCAAGTGAAACTTTCTAGGGGAAGTCATCTTTTGTAAGATTAAAGAGAATGTCTTTCTGTTCTATCATGCGCTTAGAGGCACCACTGTGTATGAGCCAAGTATCCTTTCTAGGTGTCAAGGATCCTGAGAGGGCGAAAAATAAAACATAATCTTCAATTTCTTCTTTAGTCACCTTCTTGGGTGGCTCATCATCTTCAACTGCATGGGCATGATGTCTTTAGTTATTTCTCTTCTTTTATTCTTCTCTTCTGGCAGGAAAATTCTTAGCAATGTGTCCCATCTTATCACAATGATAACATTGATAAGAGGAGAAACCTTTTTCCTTTCTTTGACCCTTGTGACATTTCTGGAATCTCCTTGGAGGGTGATATTCTTTATGGAAGTGGGTGAATCTCTTTGGGGAGTGAGATTCTTTATGAAGGTGGGTCTCCTTTTGGAAATGAGACCTTTTCTTTCGTCCTTTAGCATGAGAAACTAGGGATTGATATTCATCCCTTAATAGTATGACTTATCGATTGGCTACTCTTGCTTCTTCTTGAACACATTATTCCCATAGACTATCAAATTGGAGTTTCTCTTTTCTTGCACAGATGGTTTGGATGAAGGCATCCCAAGGTCTTGTGATACCATTAAGAGTTGTCATGATGAGTCCATCTTCATCCAATTTGTCTCCAATTGCTTCTAAATTTTCTTTGAATTATATATATATGTGACAAACATAACAAAGTAATTCGAGTTAACAAATAGAATAACTTGTAAAATGAGTCTAATAAAGACGAAAAATCCCTAATAAAGACGAAAAAGCCCTAACCACAACAATCAAATTCTTACATGCAATGCCAACCATTGGATCCTATCTACAATATATATGCATAGGTTTTCACATGGTCAAAAGGTGATGTACATTGCCAAAAGTTACTTTCAAATCGATTGAAAAGACTACATGTTAAAGAGAAATTGATTAAAGCATTAAAAACATGATGGTACATAGTATAATCTACTAGTTCTCAATCAACACAATCCAAATCATATACATTTAAGTATGTCAAAGGATACAACCTTCATTGATCCAATTGAAATAGTATAAAAACACCATTCTAGTTAATATTCTCTACAAACTTAATAAAAACTAAAAACTAGATATAACTAATTATATACATAAATTTTAAGCTATTAATGAAATATCTCAAATCCAAATTATGAACTAACGAAAATTGGTTAACTCAACAAAATTCAAATAGTTTTCACTTGACTTTACGAAGAATATAGAATATAATGTTGCATTATACATAAATTAATTAAAAAGGTGAATTTCCTTAACTAATAAATAAACAAAACATTTATTGGTTTTAAGTAGATTGATGTTGATCCCCAAATGTGTTAAGCCATTCGTAAACTCTCTTTTGTAAATTCTTTTTTTTTATACTTGGAAAAATTTCAAATTGTCGCAGGTTCATGAGGCACCTTTTCTTCAAGTCCAAAATTTTGTGGCCTTCAAAACACCACATCGTGTTCTGCCGCCTTCATTTTTCACCCATACTTAGAATTTTTCAAAATATCTTACCATGGGTATAAGATATTTTTCCGATTCACTTGTCTATAATCACGACCCCTCCATCCGACCGATTTCCTATACTTAGTCAATTTTTATATCGCGCTCCACAGGTTGCTATGACTTCTCTTTCTCTTACCTTTCACCCCCGCAAACCCATGACTCCACGACTTTCTATTGTTTTTCATCACTCCATACCCATCGACCCTTCGTACTACATTACCTATGGGATCTCTCAACACTTAGAAAAATTATTAAAAACTTCACTATGGACCAGAATAATTTCATTTGTTCTTTCATACATACCCTCGATCCTCTATGTTTGACCGATTCCTTTACTTAGTCAATTTTTCGAAATCCCACTGCGGGTTTGTGCTCATTTCATTATTCCCCAACATACTCCTGATTCTTCTCCCCCACGATAATCTAGGTCACATATTGTCACTCTCCCCGATGCACATTTAATGCAAATCTTGCAAAAATAACAAATGGGTTAAGTATTAAAAGGTCATTAGTAATGGATATCTTCTCTAGACAATTATTCATCATTTCAAAATTTAATATGTATTAATCATCCTTTGAAAGAAGAGCCTCAAATCATATTATGGTAAAAAGGTTTTCGTTGGTAATAACGTTCTAAAAGGGATTGTACATTAATCCACCAACTTGATTAAGCATGGCGATCGAGAGAAAATAGTACTTTTGCGGAGATACTATAAACTCATTTGGATGGGAAGATCAAAGGTTTCAGTGGTCAAGGGAATACAAGTATTACTCCTCATTGTCGCTTCTAGAGAGGAGTTTGAACCAGATTTGGAAGTCAGGAATTTCTTTGGCAGGCTGCGTCCCTGAAGTTTATGATTTTAAAGAGTTAATTTTGTGGTGCATCAACAAATTTGATAAAAACCAGAGAATAATGCAGCTGCAAGGAGATTCCCCTGCTTATTTTACACCTTCGCTCTTCAAGAGAATGCTTAGATTCCTAAAACCAACAATCATATTCAAAGGGGATGAAGCTAAGGATTTGTTGAAAGAAAGAAACATTGGATTGGACCTTCTACGAGAGTATATTCAAGATCCAATAGTGATACAAGAAGACGTTTGAAGTATCTAGGTTAGTTTGTTGAAAAATTCCTACCAAGAAATGGCATGACTATTTTCCAAAGTAGTCGGACAAGATTCTATGGCTACTATCCCTCGATTGGCTTTGGGTATATTTCATTTTGCAATTCACGAGAACACAATTTTTTATTAGGCGATAATTATCTCTGGAGAACTATCTTTTCAGTTGGCCAATTTAAGGAAGAACAAGAAATTCTATATGTCCTCATATATAACCTTCGCCATTACTTACTGTCATGTTTTCAAATGTTTGCATTTATCTAAACAAGTCCATTATAAAGTCGACCATGTACATATGTGGTATTCCACCTTATGGAAGCAAAAGGCTATGTACCATTTTTATGAAGTACATAATTCTTTCATTTCTTCTTTCAAGAAACTTATTTTCGGACCAAAAACATTAAGATTATCTTTAGAAGCATCAATGTTCTTGGATAAAAGAGGAAGCTTTGAAGCTATGGAGCATTTCAATATTATCATAATTTATTTTCCCCATGAAAAACCTTCATATATCATGTTTTATGTGTCCAACAAGATGTTTATTGTGGAAGCATTCATGCACTATAGATTATGGGCCCATTTCTTTCATGAAAAGAGGAAAATGCAATTTATTTCTCTATCATGGAAGATTGGAGAAATAATACTGAGAAATACTGCAAATATTGATGAATTTTCAGTTCAATTTGACCAATTCAATTTAAAGTTAGAAGATGAAATCAAAGGGTTTGACCCTCACCAGTTGTTTATGAAACATATGACATATGTGGGTTACAATGTCTCTTTTTCTAATACTTTCCTATTCGGAGAAGAAGAATATGATAGCCAAAACCCTCAAGCATTGTTGATTGAAAAGAAACAAGAGGATATTGAAACTATTGTTAGCAGCACTGATCAACATAGAGAATGGAGAAGATTTGTAAACACAACAAGTACTAGATCTACTAACACTTCTCAGAAACGCGATCTACCAAAAAAAAATCTTAGTCTACAGCTTAGGAACAAAAGAAATATTCAATAGACAATTCTGATGATGGAGGATATTAGAACCCTACTAAAGGAATTCTGGAAAGACCCCACAAGCTCCCAGTGACCAGTAAAAGGAAAATACAAATAAATAAGGAAGGAGGAAGTGAGGTCATACCTGAAGAAGATATTGTTCTTAAAGATATGGAATTGGATGTGAACATTGAGGACATAGAATTTTCTGATGAAGAACAAAGAATTCTGGAAAGTAGAGAAGTCACAACAGAATTGGGATACATAGGAACCAATTATATTTGAAGAAGAGTCCCTAACTTTGCACAATTCCCCAATTGAAAAATGATCAAAGAAATTAGTTATTAAAAAGGTTCATTCAAAAATAAAAAAGTTCAAAAAAAATCAAGCTCGGAACTCGACCTTAATGAAGTTCCACAGTCTAAAATTGTATAGATCCATGAAGCTACAATTGAAGCCTTGAAAATGTCAGTTGGAGAAATGGAAAGTGAAAATGCCAACCTAAAAGAAAGAATCAAACAATTATAAAGTGCTTTGACTCCCCCACCCATATTTTCCATTCCAATTGCTACAATGCATCCTTGGAATATTTTTTATGGAACACCAGAATCTAGTTCGATATTAAGAGGAACATCGACCTTACTCGCTACTGTCGGAAAATATGTTTGAGAAAACATCAAGAAAACAATTTCTCTTATTCTCGATGCATGGGAATTTACAAATAGTTTTGTTTCTTTGGGATCAAGAACGACAAATTTGAGACAACACCTTCAAGTGGATATGGAAAATGATGAGGAGTTCTATAAAGGGGCTATTTCTACTTTTGTTATGAAAGTTTCGAGTATGAGTGAGTGCAGAAGAAAAGAAGAGGATTTTCCTTCTGCAGTCAGCATAAAACAACTTAAGGCAGGTTAGATAAATAAAATAGAGTGTCTAAAAGAAATATTGGTCGATTGTGACACTATAAGTGTCAAAATCGGAGAGTTGTATTTAAAATTAATTGAGTTGGATTTAGATGGAACAACTATAGAAATTGAATACCCAACATTAATATTAAATTATATTCTTATGTCAAAGGAACAATTTGAAGAAAAGTTGGAATTACTAAAGACTGCATCAACTGAGAGATTTAATATCTTGACCGAGTACTCAGAATTATAAGTGGAAAGTTGGTTAGTTAGTTATGTAAATAAAAATGAAGATATTGAAGATACACTGCACCGAATTTCAATAGAATTTAGAGATCGAGAAAGTGCATTATTTGACATAAAAGTAAGGCAATAAATAATTGTTGCGCCAATGAGAGATTATATTGAAAATTGGTTAAAAAATGCCTTAACTAAAATAACAAAACTAGATCAAGAAGAGTTAGTTGCAACCGGTCATGGAATTTCGACCAAGGAGATTACAAAAGAAACCTCAAGGAGAGAGAGAGAGAGAGAGAGAGTCCATCATAGTAACTAAATTGTTCATCTTTCATAGTCCCCTATTCTTTATACTTCTTGTCTAGAAATCATCCAGTTGTGTATTTTCAGTTTTCTGAGAACCCATAACCAATCTCTCATTGCCTCCTTTTTCTTCTTTCACATCCAATATTTTTACACTTTCTTTTATGGTCCATGGGAGCCCCATCTCAGTCCATTCGGACAAACAAAATCCTTTTATTTATTTGTGAAACAAACTATTTATTTTTGAACTCCTAAGATAACTACTTTGGGGTGTAAATTAAATGATTTCTCAAACTTTGAGTTCATAAGAACGATATTTTTGAAATGGACCTATAATATTCTCTTTTGTTATGAATGAAAAACTCTTTTAAAGTTGTCTACAATTGTGGGCTTTTATCTTTCTATATCATGAATGTGACGAAATTTTATTACGTTGTGATGGATGTGAGGAATGTCTTGTTTCCATATTATGGTTTTCTTATTGTTGTATAATACTATGTATATATTTTATTTCAGTCTTTGAAATATTCCTGGTCCTTCTCTCGGGACTTGTTTATGTGAATATTCTTTCATACTTGAATAGTATCTTTGTATTTTATTTCAAGCAATAAATATTGGGGCTTACTATTTGGTATTCTCGTATTCTTCATAGAACACCAAGTAGTATCTTTCAGAAATAATAGAGGAGCACCACCTCTATAAAAATGTAGGGGGATATTTTATCTTCACAAGGTTGTTGTTGGGATTGTAACCAATATGAACTTCAACATTTTCAGCGACCATACTGGGAAGAACAAAAGGCTGGTTTCGCATACCAGAATATTAATGACTCAACCAAAACCTATTCAACCTCAATTACAAGTCGGACTAAGAAATCAAGTAAGTGTTCTGCATTAGTTGTATGATTTAGTCTTGACAACAATAAGAAGTCGAGAAGAGCTCGAAATATCGTGGGAAACCCTTGCTCATGATTAAGAAAAAGAGATAGCGTTGAGACAAAGAAGAAGGGCGTGAATCCAAGAAAAACTGAAATTTTACAAGGGTCCATTAACGAGAAGTAAGAGAAAAAAACCACAACTTCATGAAATTGGTGAAAGTTCTAGATCAAAGATAACAAGAACCCTAATTATGGGGAACAAATAATAAAGAAATGCGATTCCTAATAATCGAGAAGAAAGACAAAGAATCCCAAGAAGAAGGGCTAGGTCCAGTCCTCTCAATTTGCTAGGAAAACAACATACATTACTGACCCTCCCTCAAGTAGTTTTTCTAGTTTTTTAAGGAGACGAGATTATGGACCCAAAGAGACACATGGATAAATTTTTATCTTTTCGTGATATCAATCTAATTGAGCATGATGATGTGATGGTGAGATTCTTTCTATAGACCTTGATTGGACCAGCCTATGAATGTTACCTTTCTCTCCCGGCCCAGTCAATCAGATCATTCGTTGACCTAGAGAATATGTTCATGACTATGTATGCACCACATATTGCATATCACAGGTTGCTCACTCAATTTTCTCAAATTCATCTGAAAAAGGGAGAAAGAATAAGAGATTTCAATCTTAAATTTTTTAAGACCCTGAATCAAATTCCATAAGAGTAGCGACCAAATGATCCTGTTATTTTGGGGTGTTCTAAGATTGCAATGCATGCAAATGTAAACTATGCCATTAGATATACACAAATAAATGACTTAGATGGAGCTATTAAAAAAGAAACCAATATGGAAGAATTTATGTTAGAAACCAATGTTGATCCTGAGATTATTTTCAGCCTAATTTATTTTCATAAATAGGACACTTGTTATGTTAATCCAGGGTTCGTAAACTTGCGAGACACAATCATTATATGTGAGGGAATTAACTTTGAAACTTGTTCTACAAACTAAGAAAAAAATCCAAACTTGAAGATGATCATCAACTACTCTTTGAAATATAGAAAGTGCAATCTGATCTAATCTTTAAAACCTCAAATGAAATCTAATTCTTTCAACCTTCTATTGTCACGGTTCCAATGGTATAAAATCAGGTTGTGGAGTGAAATGTGCCACTAAAGTGTGTTCTTCACAACATTACTCTGTCAATTGGTGAGATTGAGGGTTTGAAAGAAGGATTTAACACACATGTAAAATGAAGGTAACTAGAAAGTAATCAATCCAACAAGAAAGTAACTAATTTTTTTCAACCTTGACTACAGAATCTTACGTAGGAAAAATATCATGTTATGAGATGAAAGATGCCTTGAGAAAGGCTCACACAATAGTGCTCTTTTCGCTTATGTAGGTTATTGATCAAGGAATAAATTATGTGCACACATACTTGAATGGAAAACTAGTTTAAAGAAATAAAACATAATTGATTCAAGATTGAATTGGTTGATTAAGCATGCATTAGGGTCCCTACTCGTAGAAAATACGGTTGTAGAGACTTTGGGTCATTCCCTTAGGTGTCTCAAGGAATTGCAACAATACTCCATTAGAATCCTCAATATTTTACTTAACCCTACAATACTAAACTTGTCTCTCAAAAGAAATAGCTATTCTACGGAAAGAAAACTTAATTTGTTCATGAACACTACAACGTATAAACTATGATAAAGAAGTAACAAGGATGTAACTTAAATGAAGAATTTATGAACATAGGAAAATACAATAATTAATATATATACAATATGATTTATGATGAATGAAAACAAATATTTATTTACACATTAAAGTTTGAACATAAAATAAAAACAAATAAGAGATATATATACTAGCACTTTTGCTATAGCAATCCACAACTATGCACAATGAAGAAAATAGTGCACATGCTTAGACAATGGGGGCCCTCCACACCTTAGCTTGCACACTTGAATACTACCAGCTAAAGAAACTCAAAGAGACGACATATATTACTGAAAATGAAGCTTGAAAAAGTGAAGAAGTTTATGAGTATGAACATCACAATCGAATTACAAAGTTTTAAATCTAAAGATGTCTTCCAAGCTTCACTAGCTTGTCATTTATACATAAAAAAATCCCAACATGTGATAAATCTCTTATTAGCTAACTAAATGATATTCTTATCTTCCTTCTAGATGGTATTCAACCTCCTCCATGGCCAAAATTGTGGAAAAATCATGAATGCTCAGTTCCGGGTGATTTTTCTCCAAAAATATGGATTTCACATCTTTGGAAAAACCTCAAAATATCCTAAATTGCACCTTTTTTAGAAAATTTCTGTGTGATACTCAAATTGGCCCATGTTTCGCAAAACCCATGTTTTATTTTTTCAAGGTTTGTCCTAATCACCTCAAAAATTGTGTCGAAAGTTATCTGCCTATTGTAACAATGCGATTTTTTTCCTTCTAAGTGGCAGAGTTGACCGCACATTGATCGGGACTGTGCGTGCACTTTTTCGTCGAACCAGGGGTAAACTAATCATCTCATGAACATGGGGAACAAAACCCATATCCCTAATTTCACCCAACTAGCCTGCAAACATGCTAACCACGAAATAATTACAAGAACCTGATTTTTCTGGTAATGACTCGTAAAATACTAAAAAAATTAATATTTTGACTTATTAAATAAAAATCAGAAATAAAACCATAAGTTACCTTATAATTCTTTATAATCGTTTATTAAGCGGAAATGGATGCGAAAAATACCAAAAAATAGAGCAAATGGGTTTAGAAATAGGTAGATATGGTGATTTTTATACGACAAAATATAGTACCAACAATCAATCTTGGGAAAAACAAAGTTACCAACTTAACGAGAACTCTCTAGAGTTCTTGTTTTTTCAAAGTGGTTATTTTTACCCCTAAATCAAAAAGTGGCGCTACCGGTAGCACCCTTTTTTTTACAATGGTTAAAATTCAAGCCCATCACGTTGACAACTGATGTCAATGTCGACAAATACTTTAAAATTTACCCTCGAATAAAAAAGCGATGCTACCAATAGCATTGCTTTTTTTAAAGTTGAAATTATAACTTAATTGAAACCGTGCCATCGACAACTAGTACCATCGTCGATAAACAACTCAAAATCGGCTCCTAAATCATTGCTTAGATTTTTATTTTTTTAAATTTACATTAAAAAAATTAATAAATTGGACCAAAAAACGACTTTGCAAGTTAGTTTTAAAAAAACTTAAAAAAAATACCCATTTTAAAAACAAAAACTCTAACAATACTTTTTTTTTGAAAAATGAAAAACTAAGAAAAAGAAAAGAATTGAA
>ML788099.1:872145-886479 GCA_009831015.1 Picea engelmannii
AATTTTAACCTTCAACCACTACATAAACATTAACCATTAATCATTTCATTCATTGTCACATAAAATCATACACATTGCACACATATTTTTATGTGGAAACCCAACTAAGAGAAAACCACGAAAACTTTTCTTAAGTAGTTTCAAGATTTTTCAAGCACCAACTGAAAGGAAGCAATCACTCCCTGAGTTTTCCAGCACCTACTGGAATGAAACACCAATCCCCTTGGAATATTTTAAATTATGATACAAGATCTAGTCAACCTTCAAATAAAATCCTAAAATCACTTAAATCTGCATACAAAATTGCTCAGAACTGTACCTCAAATCTGCAAAGTTGTAAGATTCACCATAAACTCAATTTTGTGTTTCTGATTTTGAAACTTGGACCTTAGATATCAAGATTTTTTCTCATTCTAATGCAACAAGTGTAATTCAATTTGTAACTACCAAGCTTCAAATATAACCGTTTTCTATCTAAAACATGTTTGGGACTAGTTTTTGGATTAGTAACAAACCCTAAATTCCAACAAGTATAAATCTACACTTGTAATGAATCAAGATCTGAAATTTGTACCTAATATTCTTCAATATATTATCTAAAATTCCTCCAAGTTTCACTCCTAGAATCGTCACTAGAAAAAAATTATAGTGAAAATGGAAAGATGGCTCATTTTGAAGAAGAAATCCCTAGTTTTAAAAACCTCAACTTCCACTGAGTATAACTCCAAACCTGTAATGAGTCAAGTCCTAAAATTCATACCCATGATTCTTCGTTGTCTATTCTAAAATACATCCAAGTTTTTCTATCTAAATCATTCTAGAAAAAAAATTATATTGAAAATTCCAAGATGACCTTCAAAGAAAACCCTAGAACAAATCATCACAAGACTTCATCTTCCCTTGGAAATTCGCTCATCTTCCTTGGCTAGGTCGAATTGGTGTGATCCAAATGCCAAATGAGGATCCTCTTATTTATATGAGTCTTCTCCACATGAGGGTTTGTAACCAAGGGTCGCACCTCTTCCTTAAGGATGGTTGACCTTAGAGGCTTCTTGTATTGTCTTTAGGGGCTTCTTCACTTGGATTTAGGGGCTTCTTCTCTTGGATTTAGGGGATTCTTTACTTTTTTTAGGGCTTCTTCAAGGATCTATTTGTGTACAAATAAAAGTGGGCATGTGGAAACAACCACATGTTATCTCACCCTGTGAGGGACATGCTTAAAAGCTACGTCGTAAGGGGACCACATTGGAGTTATATACACTCATGTCAAGGCTCCTTCAAGGTTTCTTCAAGTGAACACGTCATCATCACTTTTAGGGGATTCTGGGATTTGCTTTTGAGCTTCTTCTAAGATTGACATCAATGAAAACCAATTTTCCAACAGATCCATCACATGCATTCTAATCATGTCCTCAATCATTTTGTTATTCCTTTCTATTTTCCCATCTAACTTTGGGTGATATGTTGTACTAAGATTTAAATTTGTTCCAAATCCTTTGAACAAACCTTTCCAGAAATTGGAAGTAAACTTTGGATCTCTATCTGAAACTATTTCCTTAGGCACCCCATGTAGAATTGAAACTTCTTTCATAAAGATTTTTTCAATACTTGTTGCCTTGTGTGTAGTCTTCACCTGAATAAAACGTGTTTCCTTCATTAATTTATCCACCACCACCATGATGGAATCATGTTGCTTCACTATTCTGGGAAGCTTAGTAATAAAATCAATCGTAACAACTTCCCACTTCCATTATGGAATGGAAAATAGCCGCAACAACACCATTGGATGTCTATGCTATGTCTTCACTTTTTGACATTCTACATATTTGGCTATTTAATTAGCCACTTCCCTCTTCATTCCTGGCCAAAAGTATTGGCTTCTTACATATGCAATTTTATTATGATATCATGGGTGCCCAACATATGGCACATTATGTATTTCTCTCAGCACTGCATTTTTCATCTCATTGGAATTCGACACATATACTTTACCTTTGTACATGAGAATTCCATCTTCTTTCAACTCATAATAATTAAATTTCTACCAAAAAATTCCTTGTTGTAATGTTTCCTTTATTTTTAGATATTGTTGATCTGAATTTGCAACTTCAGTAATTTTATCTTTCAAATCAATCATGTACATGTTAATGTTTGCATTATGCACTTCATGAGCTCTCTTGTTGAGTGCATCAACGACTTGATTTTCCTTGTCCTTTATATGCTTAATTTCAAAGTCATACTCACTAAGAAATTCCAACCATCTGTAATAGCCCAATTTGATTATTTATTTATCATAGTTGAATAATTTAAATTTAATTAATTATTAAAATAAATTCAATAAGTCTTTTTATTATTTTATTATTAAAAAGGTAGGTGAAGTAATTAATGAGGGGATAAGGCTGTTGGGGGAATTAATGAAGGGATAAGGCTTTTGGGGATTGAATGGAGGAGGATAAGGAAGAGGGGAGAGGACTGGGAGGGGGGGTCTTTTGTTTTTGGGGGAAATTTGGGGGAAGAAGGAGGATGAAATTTTGAAAGAGAGGAGGAAATTGGGAGAACAATTTGTTTTTGTTTTTGGGGAACTCTCACAGGGGCACTGTTGTTGCGGGGAACTTTTGGCTCGGGGGCCAGGAAACCGCAAGGATTCTTGAAGCTAGGGAGTCGGAGAGGCTATTCCTAGTTGGCTAGGAGGTAAATATTCAGTTTTGGGCAGTTTGGGAAAGAACAAGAGCAAAGGAGCAAGAGGCTAAATCAACCAACCTGCAGGTTGAGGTATGTATTTTAATGTTGTTATTGTTATTATGATATTTTTATCATGCTCCCTATCTACTGGTTTATTCCTTGTATAAATAAAATCATGAATTAAATTGCAGTCATTATAGTAAGAGATATTTATTTATTTATTCTGAGGTACTGAAATAGAAGGCCTTACAAATGGTATCAGAGCCTGGTTTCAAAACTGAAACCCGAGCTTGGACACCCACATAACTATACAATATGTTCCCAAACCCCTAACCTACAACCTAGAAACCCTTTATTTACAAACCATAAAACCTATGAAGACTACCCAGAAGAACCCTAGTAAAATTAATACTATGTCGCAAAGACATAGATATATTCAAAACTGTGTTGATGAAATATCTTTAAGCAGAATGCCAGCGTAATTTTTGTACAAGTAGATAATATATGTGATAAATATTTTTCATTAGAAGAGATTGGCCTATGAACAATATTAAGACAAGTAAAAGGGAACTTCTACTTAAGGTAAAACTGAACCGAATCCAAGAGACGAGGAAAAGAAAACAAGAGAGCCCCCATCAATGTTTGGATATGTTTTTGCCAACTTTGTAGGAGCATTCCTCATCTTCTAAGTGAGGAGAAGGATAATTAAGAAGATCCATAAAATACCTTGAACGAAGATAAAAAAATCAAGCCTAACATGGACAAACTCTTGTAGAGATAGGTATTCAACATGACATAGAACAAATGTTTTTCCTGGAGGAAGAATTGTGTAAATACATAGACAAATATTATAAAATGAGATATGGAAAAAGGCTGATCAAGCTCTCCATCGTGTTGCCATCTAGGGGTGGAGACAGGGCGTGGCCATAATAATTACCTGGGCCATCATGCATGGTTCCTTAATTATGTATATGAGTTGGATGGCTTAACAGTCCCCACTTTAAAGTGGGTGGGGGTTTACCATAATAATGTAGAGTTGGGTTTCGTAACTCCCACCAGATCAAAATTAAACAACATTTACGTCTACCGAGAGTTGATCAAGCTAAATTCTACTAGATTTGCAGTGTGCCTATTATATATCTTTAGATGAATGTTTTAGATTCCGTGAAAATGAATACACACCATCACTTAGTAAATCAATCATCTAGATAAATATATGCATGATATCAATGTTAAAATTATTTAAATTACTCGCATCTATGCATCACCCTCTGTGGGGTTTCATAGAACATAAAAATGGTTGTGGGAATAACTACATGGAATACTTATGAATTTGAAAGGAAAAGTAATATAAAAACATAATTCCACTGAAAATCCATGAAAAACCATCAAATATTTTAGAAATATTGGAAAAAAGCCAAGGCATAAAATGAGCATAGTTCCACCAAAGGAAACACGACTATTCATTCACATTATCTCCACATAAAATACTAACACGAGGAATAAATAGCTTTGTAATCTGCCTACTTAGCAATTCAAACCCATAACCCGAACCTTAGAATAAAACGCCTCCCATACTTATATATTGACTAATATGCCTACGCAAATCAGCCCAGACTTTGGCGGAAAGTTTAAATTTCTTCTACAATACTTGAAAGATTTAAGTTAAATCATTCTACAACATATCAACTCATCCCAATCTCCCAACCTTCCCCTTTAAAGAAACATTTAAAATATCGGCTAAAACGCCGACCAAATTTAACCAAATCATTAACAAAAACTAACAAGAATACATAAAATTGATCCAGAATGGCTTCGTGAAGTAGCCTTTACCGAATTCTTATCGAAGATTTCAGATAATCAACCAAAAGCTCAAAGATTTGGCTCGAAACATTCCTCAACGAGTGAAAAAAAATGTTCAGTGCTCAATTTTTTTTTCACCTGCTATTAATTCCTCCTACATTTAAACACATCTCATCTTTGGGTTTAATCCACTCAACAAATAAACAAATGAGAAAAAATCTTCATCGACATTTATTCATTTAGCTCCTTGTCCTGGTCTCGCCTCTCCACAGTAATTCAAAATTAGTTGAGTATCATAGCATGAAGTCTATTGTTTCATGGTTGAACCTTCAAGTTTCAAGTAACAACACACACAAAACAGTGCCCGAGTGTAGCACCAAGCCAAGCCAAGGGAAGATCCTGCAAGGGACCAAGCCTACACACAATACCAAAGTTTGATACCAGTGTTGAAGAAACAAATCCCAACACCCAAGACCAACCGACCAAGCACCCAAGCCAAGAAGCGATCTCACAAGTAACCAATCCCAATGCTCGAGTTAAACACCCATAAGCCAAAGCACCAAGCGCCACACTGACGAGAAGAGCCATGAGAGAGTCTTCTTCATGCCCACAACCCACATGCCCAAGTATCTTTAGCATCCACACCAAGCACCGAGGAGGGATCCCTTAAGGAGCCCACAAGGAGGCAGCTCGTTGCAGGCAGCCAACACCTCTGCAAATCCCTTCAACAGCTCATAGTCGATGCCCTGGTTGAGCTCGAAGGACAACTAACAGGCTTCGAGAAGACTCATGGCCTTGTCATATCCCATAGTCGTGGTCATGGCCATGTCCATGATATTATCAATCTTGTGGAAGAAAGACCAGTGGACAGAGTTGAGCCCCCTGTTAGCGACGCGTCGCTTCTCTAGCTTGTAGTGACGCTTGATATTCTCTACCTTGTCGAGACTCTGCTTCATGGTATCAATTCCACCCTTAAAAATTCTAGTTCAAGAGAAATCAAATGGAGGAACTTAGACACACCCTCCAAGAAGGCAGCCATGGAGCCAGGGCTGCGCCCTCAAAACCCTCTGACCATAGATAAAATTCGAAATGAAAGAAATGGGAGAAAATGAGTCTAAGATGGGGAAACCTAATCTTGTTTTGTGTGTTTGTGTGGGGACTTGCAAAGAAGGMACGTGGGCCTCCGGGACACACTTAGTACCCATCCACCCACATTTCGTGCACACTACTAATTCGAAAACTTGCTTCTGAACTAATTTCAAATTCTTATACATTTTTAATTAATAACGATACATGAWATATTCACATGCATAGATCAAGATTCATGATACAACATAAAATAAATGAATCATATATCACGCACAACAATACCCAACAAGTATGCATAATATGGATACGAATTTCATAGATAAATAAATACACAGCGGAAATAAATATACAGCTAAATGAAACCATGACAGAGAGCACTTATCTTTCATGAGACGAATCACTAATTGGTTGCAGACCAAGGACGTTCCACCCAACCATAGACATTGTTGTTCCAAGTCTCAACAACAATCTCACCCCCGAGCGAGGGATATGAGTCCACAAGGACGGTTCCAGAGTGTCACTCAAATTCCCAAACCAGTCAACAATGAAGCTCTAATAGGCTTCTCAGCACACACAACAATCCAAAGTACACCAACTCTCTTCTACCCAGCCTGTGCAACCCAAGAGAATGGAACCCCTTCTCTACCACGCAGTCGCTCATGATACCACCTCCTTCCAGGGCTCCAATGCATCTGTCCAAGAATCTCCATGTTGGGACTCTCAGGATTCAAAGTTGTGTGAAAGACTTAACACATGCCAATTCATCTCAGACATGTGGGCATTAATTCATGGCTGGAATACACCAACAGTCATTACTGCCAACCAAATCATGTCTCCTCTCCCCCATTCATTTCTCTTTCCCAAGCCAAACATGAAGTGGGAATGAAGAGTGAGTGAAAGAGTGAATGTAGGAATGAATGAATGAGTGCATGAGTGAAGAATAACCAACCCCCAAAACAGACCCAAGATGGGTTTAAGTATTTCTTGGAATTAAGGAACCAGATGGCCTTCCCCCAAAAAGCTCATGTAATTGATATTCTCCATTAAAACAAAAATGGGTAAATAATAATATAAAATAAACACTTAGCCCCTCAAGCCCCCTCTCTTGTGGAATCATATCCCCCTATAACTCTTGTCATTGTCCGTCTAGTAGCCAATGTTGTATTTATTATTAATAATGATCAAACATTACATTTCCTAGGCACACTGGCCTCTTTTAATTGTTTGGGAAGTCTGGCCTTTCATTAACAAAATACATTATTTAATACGGGGCTCAAAACCGGGGTATTATATTTCCCTCCCCCTTATTTTGACATCATCCTCAATGCATATACAAAACAAAAAAAATAAACAAAAAATCAAAATTTATTCAAAAAATCGTGGGTACTCTGCCTGCATGGCATCTTCATGCCCCCAAGTAGAATTTTCAGGACCGTAGCAGGTCCACTGGACTTTGACCAACTCTATAACTCGATTCTGGAGCATTTTGACTTTTCTGTTCAATATTTGCATTGGTTGGATTTGAAAGTCTCCCTCTATCTCTACATGAATCAGATGGCAATCAATAACATGGTTAAGATCATGTACATATTTTTTTAGCAAAGAGACATGAAATACATTATGCACATTCATGGAAGCAGGCAATGCAATCATGTATGCAACTAACCCTATTCTGTCCAATATCTCAAATGGACCACAAAATATGGCTGTTAGCTTTGTACAACTATCCAACTTCAAAGAGCTCTTCTTGGGATTCACTTTTAGAAGAACATGCTCCCCCACTTTAAATTCTCTAGTTGTCTTGTTCTTATCTGCATAAATTTTATGTCTATCTTGAGTTGCCTTTAAATTCTGCTTAATTCTAACCATCTGGTATTCCATGTCCTTGAGAAATTTTGGACCAAGTACCACTCTATTTGTTGGGTTGTCCCAACTCACTGGAGTATTTCATTTCCTACCATACAAAGCTTCAAATGGGCCCATTTTCAATGAAGCTTGATACTCTTTATTATAGGAAAACTCAACCAAGTGCAAGTAATATCCCCACTTAGATGGCTTATCCATCACATACATTCTCAACATGTCTTCAATTACTTGGTTGACTCTCTTTGTCTTCCCATATGGCTGTGGATGGTATGTTGTGCTAAAGTTCATATTTGTACCAAATCCTTTAAACAATCCCCTCCAAAAATTTGAATTAAACTTTGTGTCTCTGTCTGAGACAATTTCCTTAGGTATCCCATGCAACCTAGCAATCTCCCTCATGTAAAGTTATGCAATATTAGTTGTTGTATGAGTCGTTTTTACAGGAAAAAAATGAGCAACCTTTGTCAATTTATCAACTACTACCATGATTGAATCATGTTGTCATGTTTTCCTCGGTAATTTAGTTATAAAATCAATGGTTACCACTTCCCATTTCTTCTCTAGAATTGGTAATGATTGTAGCAAACCCGCTGGGTGCCTATGCTCAACCTTCGTTCTCTGACATTCCATACATATGGCAATGTAATCAACAACATCTTTTTTCATTCCTAGCCAAAAGAATTGGCTTCTTACTGTTGTAATTGTTTTCTAGTAACCGGGATGTCTGACATATGGAACATTATGCATTTCCTTTACTACCAAATTCCTAAGTTCTCCTTAATTAAGAACATAAATTCAATTTTTATGCATAAGTAATCCATCTTCCTTCATCTCATATTCTTTAATTTTTTGTTGTATGTTTTCTTGTTGTAATATTTCCTTTACATGTAGGTAATGTTGATCTGTAGCAACAACATCTAAAATTATGCTCTTTAAATCCAATTGATGCATACTAACAATTGTAGCATGCATGAGATGTACTCTTCTACTAAGTGCATAAACAACTTTATTTTCTTTTCCCTTGATATGATTTATGTCAAAATCGTATTCACTTAAAAATTCCAGCCATCTCATTTGTCTGACATTCAAAGTTGGTTGTTCAAAAATATATTTCAGACCACTATGGTTTGTTCTCAATTCAAATCTCTTCCCCATGAGATAATGCCTCCACAAATTCAAAGCGTGAACAATGGCAACAATTTCCAAGTCATGTGTGGCATAGTTCCTCTCATGTTCTTTAAGCTTTATGGACTCATAACCAATGACATGTCCATTTTGAGTGAGGACTCCACCAAGTCCTTCCTTGCATGAATCTGTACATACCACAAAACTTTCATTTGGGTCATCAGTCTTTAAAACAAGTGCACTAGTAAGTAATTCTTTCAACAAATTAAAGTTATCTTCACACTCAGATGTCCATTCAAATTTAATTCCCTTCTTTTGCAAAGAAGTGATGGGATGAAAAATCTTAGAGAACCCTATTATAAATCTTCTGTAGTAACCAGCTAACCCCATAAAAGATATGAATTCCGAAACATTCTTGGGTGTTGGCCATCCCCTAATGGATTCAATATTCTCTAGATCCACTGCTATACCACATTTTGAAATAATGTGTCCCAAGTCATGGATCTGTTCTTGGTAAAAATAACACTTACTAAGCTTGGCATACAACTGATGTTTCCTCAGAACTTGCAATACCAATGTGAGATGATGTTCATGCTCTTCCTCTGACTTAGAATAGACAAGTATGTCATCCAAGAATATTATGACAAACTTATCCAAATAATTTATGAATATTCCATTCATTAAGCACATAAACATAGTCGGTGCATTGGACAGTCCAAATGGAACCACTACAAATTCATAATGCCCATACCTAGTTCTAAAGGTTTTCTTATTGATGTCTTCTTCCTTGATTCTTACCTGATGGTACCATGATCTCAAGTCTATCTTTGAAAATATATTTTCCCCTCTTAGTTGATCAAAGAGGTCATCAATTCTGGGTAGAGGGTACTTTTTCTTTAAGTGGATTTATTTAGCTGTCGAAAATCAATACACAGCCTCAAAGTTCCATCCTTATTTTTGACAAAGAGTATTGGTGCTCCCCAAGGTGAAACACTTGGACGTATGTACCCTTTCTTCAACAATTCTTCCAAATGCAATTGCAATTCTTTTAATTTTGGTGTACTCATTATGTAAGGTATTTTTGACACCGGGGCAACTCCTGGCACTAAATCGATAGAGAAATCTATCTCCCTGTTTGGTGGCAACCCTGGTATTTCTTGGAATACATCTTCAAATTCTTGCAGTATCAAAAATTCTTGTAGTACCAAAAATTCTTCAAGGCTCCTCCACATGGGCTGCATACAATTGACATCCTTTTTCGAAACATCTCTTCAACTGCAAGGCTGAAATATCCCTTATAGAGATGGGTCTTGGAACTCCTTTCACAGTGCTATGTTTTCCTTCTTCATTAAGACATGTAAATGTCTTGTTATCACAATCTAGGAAAACATAATGCTTGTCCAACCAATCCGTTCCAATTAGAATATCATACAAGCCCAATGGTATAATATTTAGATCAACATTAGTATTCACACCATTAAGACTTATGGAACAACCTCTGGCCATATCATGGACTCTCCTTTTGGTTCCAGTGACTAGCTGAACCAAACTTGATTTTCCAAGATCACTTTTCTCCAAATGTAATCTATCCACTATTTTAGGATCAATGTAACAATGACTTGCTCCTGAATAAATCAAAATAGCATTAGGATAATTAATGATCTTACCTTCCACCTCGATCATATTGAATTGGTACTCTACTTTTTTATCATCTAAGGCTGCATATATTATTCCCATGTCTTCTACTGTTGTAGCCTCTTATATGTTTTGCATGGTCTTCACTTTGTCCTTTCTGTGAGGGAAATCCTTGCACATGTGATCTTCTTTGCATCCCCAACATTGGATTGGTGATCTTCCCCTTTTTCACAAGGAGACTTCTCTCTTGGATCCATCTTTAGCATTCTGGTCAGGCTGATTTTTATTTGGGCTATTTCTATTGAAAGGAGGTTTGAATCCTTACTTTCTCTGATCAGATTTCTCCTTCTTCTTATCCTTCCAATATTTTTGCATGGATTCTCTGCCCTTTCCTTGCTCATACATGTACTTATCCTTCCTAATAGTCTCAGTCAAATTCCTAGGTTCATCATATTGAATCTTCTCTTTATAAAAGGATGGAAGTCCACTCAAAAACCTTTGTACTTTCACCTTCTCGTATTTTATAAAACCTACATACTTTAGCAACCCCACAAACTTATTTTCATACTCTGCGATGGTCATGCTTCCCATCCTGAGTTGAAAGAAATCATGCATTTTCTTGTCATAGAAGTTCTCTAAAAGGTACTCCTTCTAAAAATATTTCTTGAACTGCTTCCAAGTGATACCACTCTCATTAATGTGCTCAACTTGCTTCAGTTGATCCCACCACATAACAACTTTCCCATGTAAATGGTATGTGGAAATTATGTCTTCTAGGTTTGATGAGTAGCTATGCAATTGAAAATACCTCATGAGTCCAAGAAACCATGCTTCAACATCATCTTCCCTTCCTCTTTCACCATCAAAGGACGGTGGATTAATCTTCCTCGACTCTCCTTGCAAACTGACCAATTCATGTTACTTCTTTGGTGCCTAACAAGAGACACCTCTGGACTACTTATGGAATCTTTAGATGCATAAAATATCTTTGTTGAGTAGGGAGGTGAGTGATGTATATGATTTCTTCTAGCACTTCTTGAATAACCATCCCTTCTGCGGTCATCTCTTCTTTCATGACATCTTCCCTCTTCCTCCTGTTTTGAGTTTGATCCACTATTTGTTTTCCTCTGCAACTGATTTAATATTTGCATCACTTGAGAATTTATCTAATTTTTTTTCTCTCATTGTCTTCTTTGTAACTCTACACTTCTATTTTAAGGCTTCTCACAATCTCTATCAATGTTTCTTTCTCCCCTATGGCATTGTGTCCGGTGGATTTTGTCTCTACATTAACAACACTGATATTTTGACTTTTGGCCTATTTATCATGGCTGGAAGCTCCCTCTCCTTCTTCCATTTCTTGAATATGCATTCTTATACTGAATTGATATGTTTACACCCCCTAATTCTACAAAATGTGCAAGAAACCATTTTTTTAGAACTATGCATATTATAAAATAAATTTGTCAATGCTATAGGTTCTTTTTCTTTTCAATTCATGAAGAAATATATTATTATTCTCCATATTATAACAATTCTACAAATCCTTTAACTGGTACAGAATTGGAACTCTACACTTGCTCTTCCTTCAACCCACTTTCCATGTGACCACGACTCGAAGCCACATGCTTATTCACTCTTTAGCGCCTTCCTCTAGCACTCTGCCCTTATTATTCTACACATGAGCTTATTCACAAATGTCTGAGGGCTTGGTCACTTCTAGGCCTTCTATGCCTCTTATTGACCCCTTTACCTTATCATGAGACCGCTGCTAGGACCAATTCCTTCAGACTTCGGACTTCGACTATTCTCCCCTTTCAATCTTCGATTTATCTTGTAGTTAAACGTCATCGAAGCCCTTCCAATAACCCTACTAGAAGATCGAAAGATCAATATTTAATCTCTCATCGACTGGACGATACCGACTCATCTAGATACTTCAACGAGATCGACAGTCATGACTTAATCAGACGTTGAGATGGACGATACTTATTCATTCAGGACTTCGGTGCTTTGAGACTCTGAAACATTACAACTCCCAAGTCATTCAACTCCCCTGGAGTGATACTCACCAAAGTTCTTACCCTATCCTTCCATTTTTTATCTAATGGCCACAACTTAATCAAGTGTCAGGATGGATAGTCCTAATTCATTTCAGGACTTCGGCACTCCGGGACTCGAGGATATTACAACTCCCAAGTCGCTCAATTCCCCAGAGTGACACTTACCGAAGTGCTTATGCCATCCTTCCACTACTTGATATAACAGTTGAGAAAAGTCCTGAAGGGATCTTAGATCAAAAGTCTGCGTGAATTCGTGACTTTGATATTCGACACGTTTCACTGGTAGAGACCTTGGACACCCCCGGAGGCCATACTTCTGAAGATGACATGGCATGGTGATATCACCTATGGTGACATGTACCCATGGCATGCGTGCAACATGTCACTAAAAAATGAACAGATTGGGGCCCAAAATTTACTGAATCTAGGTGACATGTGTCACCACATGGAACCCCTGCCACGTGGCCTATGATGTGTCATCCATCAAATGGATGATCCACATTCTATGCTCCAGATCTGACGGTCTACATGATTTCACAGACTGCGACTTTACACTTCACGGTTTCGGCACTTCGGGGCTTCGACACTTCGGGGATTTGATCTATAACATACCCAATAATTGTCGAAGTGGTGAAGTTCTGAAATCCAGAAACTTCTCTAACCTTCCACCATTTCTATATTTGATGGTCAACATTTCTCTCGAAGTCCTTCTCTTGATATAACGATCGACAGGGAAATTCGGGACTTCGACGCTCCGGGACTCCGGGTTATATCAGTTCTAAAAGGTTCAATTCTCCAGAAGTTAAACTTCCCAAAGTGGTCAATGTCGGATGACCATGATCAACAATGAATATTTCCCCCGAGCTTCCTATGAGATTAGACGACCGACGGGATTTCACAACTTTGTCCTTCAAAATTTCATGCTTTGTTTGCTTACCATAATCACTGAAGCGGTGAATTTTTGGAGTCTTTCATCTCCCACTTGGCTTCAATCGATGGCTGGTGATCAAAAATCTTGATCTGACAGTTGTGACTTAATATTTCCCAACCTCTGGTTTCTCGTTTATCGGACGACCCTTTTTCACCTACATTTCGATCTAACGATCCGAAAATGCTTGATCCCATGGTTGTGATAGCTCCCAAATTCAAATGGGGATGGTCACGATTCTACGATCCTTTACAAGGATATTTGTCTACATGATGCTCTGGCTTCTGTGCGATTCTGCAACAACATCTCCCCTGAGCTTTACGATTTCAAGGTCATATTCAATGTTAACCATAATACCCTATCCAACAGTTTCGGACCATACCAATCCGGTGTTTCAACTAGAAGCTTTGATACCAATCTGTAACATACCCAGCCACCCATAGGTCGGGCACACTACTTCGAAAACTTGCTTCTGAACTAATTTCGAATTCTGATACATTTTTAATTAATAAAGATACATGAAATATTCACATGCATAGATCAAGATTTATGCTACAACATAAAAGAAATGAACCATATGTCATGCACAACAATACCCAACAAGCATGCATAATATGGATACAAATTTCATAGATAAATAAATACACAGCGGAAATAAATATACAGGTAAATGAAACCATGATAGAGAGAACTTATCTTTCATGAAACAAATCACCAATTGGTTGTAGACCAAGGACGTTCCACCCAACAATAGACATTGTTGTTCCAAGTCTCAACATCAATATCACCCTAGAGCCATGGCTATGAGTCCATAAGGACGGTTCCAGAGTGTCACTCAACTTCCCAAACCAGTCAGCACTCAAGATCTCACATGATTCTCAGCACACATATTAATCCAAAGTACACCATATCTCTTCTACCCAGCCTGCATTGTTACAGGTATGAAATAACTGAGAGGGGGGGGGGTGAATCAGTTATTGTAAATTATTAACCATTTCTATCATTTTTAACTTCGAATCATTAATCTTAGTGGCAGTAAGTCTTTACTGTGAAAACCAGTGTTATAAACATAAAGCATATAGCATAAAGAACAGCAATCACACACAGCATTCATTCACAAGTATGAGACACAGATTTTTCAAG
>ML788099.1:887803-913038 GCA_009831015.1 Picea engelmannii
TGTTCCAGCTCTGTTTCAGCACTGTGTTTCAGCGTCTGTGTTTGTATTTGTGTTGCAGCAGTTCGTATTTGTGTTGCAGCATATGTTCTTCATGTTCGCATTTGTGTTGCAGCGTGTTTCAGCATCTGTTCTTCATAAACAATTGATTGCCATCAATGACAACCTTGATCATCTGTGTCATCTTTGTTGTAGCCATATTTCCAACAATTCCCAAACCAGTCAGCACTCAAGATCTCGCATGATTCTCAGCACACATATTAATCCAAAGTACACCATATCTCTTCTACCCAGCCTGCACAACCCAAGATAATGGATCCCCTTCTTTGCCACGCAGTCCCTTAGGCTATCCACCTCCTTCCATGGATCCAATGCATCTGGCCAAACATCTCCATGTTGAGACTCTCATGATTCACAGTTGTGGGAAATACTTAACACATGACAATGCATCTCAGACATGCATGCATTAATTCATGGTTGGAATACACCAACAGTCATTAATCCCAACCAAGCCATGGATACTCTCCACCATTCGTTTCTCTTTCCCAATCCAAAACATGAAGGGAGAATGAAGAGTGAGTGAAATAGTGAATGGAGGAATGAACTAATGAATGAGTGAATCAGTGAACGAGTGCACGAGTGAAGAAGAACCAACCCCCAAAGCAGACCCACGATGGGTTTAAGTATTTCTTGGAATTAAGGAACCACATGGTCTTCCCCCAAGAAGCTCTTGTAACTGATATTCTCCATTAAAAAAAATGGGTAAATACAAATATAAAATAAACACTTAGCCCCTCAAGCCCCCTCTCTTGTGGAATCATAGCCCCCTATAACTCTTGTCCTTGTCTGTCTAGCAGCCAATTATGTATATATTATTAAGAATGATCAAACATTACATTTCCTAGGCACATTGACCTCTTTCAATTGTTTGGGCACTTTGGCCTTTCATTAACAAAACACATTATTTAATACGAGACTCAAAAATGGGGTATTACACCTTGTTATAACCCTAAATTTCTCTACGCATGCATATCTGGCATTTGGCCCTCTTACTTACATTTTTTGCCAAGCCACTACTGAGTTGCTCTTCTAAAAAGCCAAACTTTTGAATATGTACGTGCCCTGCACCAATATTTCCCGCGTACATAGACTTGTTGCACCACTATAGCTCATGTACATACACGTGCTACACCATTACAACCCACGTATACTTGCAAAAGTTGCAAAAAATAAAATGTTGCAAGGAATTCGTTGAGATTATGGGCTATTGGGTAGTTTCCCAACTAATCCACCGTCTATAGCCCGTCACCGAACCAAATAACCATCCTTTTGTCATATAAAAGGAGGTGTTGGGGTCTCATTCCACATCTAACATAAGAACATTGAAACTCTACCCATTTCACATCCCCTTTGTTGGCACTAGAAATCACCTCTGGATTGCAGTAGAGGTAAGCCCAGTACCCATCAGAATTTTATGTCACAGTGAATAAATTTTAAAAGGGGGAGCGAATGTAAACTTGAGATGATATCGTTTTAAATCAGAAAACTAGGCCAGAGATGTACATGGAAGTGAGGGCCACAACTAACTTCAGTCAGGAAAATTTGAGTTAAAGCAAGAGAAGAAGGAAGACTTAGGAAGAAGGGTGAAGGAGACTACTATGGGCATCAGGCCTTCCAGTAGCTCAGAGAAGAAAAATCAAGATCAAGAGAATTCTTGACCTCGAATTTAGACACCGAAATATGTCTACAAGAGACACAATTATAGTTGCAGTATGATCAAACCTCCATCATCCTGCAACCGCAACAACCCGACTGGATCCTCCATGCCCGAGCCATTCAATGTGAGAAGGAAACAGATGCACAAGTGAATGAATGAAACTGATCGTGACACCGCCATGATCAAACCTACATCATAAGAGCATAACAATTCTTGGTTGGATCCTCCATACCCAAGTGTGTCAAACAATTTTTTACAAAGAGATGGGAAGAAACAAGAAACTGACCTCTGTTAGTCTAACAGTCTTAAATCAAAAGACATAACTAGAGCTTCATCAAAAAAACTTTACAGTCAGGAGCCTAGCTCAACCATCCCCCCAAAAAAAATATGAGGAAGACTCCTATATACTCAAAGCAAAACTACAAAAGTGTGCTCGAGTCTCTGCATTGAAGGCATTACATGTCCATGCTTCCTGTCAGGTTGTGCATGTAGTCTTCTGTTGGAAGCGAACTCTGTCAGACACAATTGTGCTTTAGTAAGGTTCTGCAACTGAGCCAACTTGCTAACAATCCTTTCTCGGGCTTTCCACTTAAAGCGGAAACGATGTTCAACCACCACCAACCACCCTCAATAACTGCTTCGTTGGGATTGAGAAGGCCTGAGTGAGCACTGCATCCGTGGAACTTGGTGGCCTCTGCATTCTTCCATCTAGATCTGAGTTGGATGCTTGTAGGTATGGAAAGGCAGTCGTGGACATGGATGAGGATCTTACAGGATGATTGGCGTGATGGTAAGCTACTGGGTGTGCGATGGCCAGGTGGAGGAGACACAGAAGATGGGAAGAAGTTGCAGGGGTGATAGATGCGAGAGCGAAGGTGGAGTGAATTGGTACATGTGGCGGGAGATGAGAAGGGTATACGTGATAGGTGGGATGGTCAGTGGAGGACGGGTTTTGGCGGGAGAGTTGTGGAGCGGCCACTTGTCAACCCGGGATAGGGCGTTATACGCACATGTGCATATTGGTGTTGCAAAAATTGGTTTGACTCTTCACCGCTTTTGGGCCCAATATGCTTCTTCGACTAACACATCGCTTCTCTGCAAAACCATGGTTTCAAACCCGACCCGCCCTTCAGATTTTAATATTCGTGCATGTTGAGGCCCTAATATGATCAACGACCGTCGATCTGGAGGGGATGTGATATTTGGGCACGCCGACTACTTTTGGTTCACGTGCCAAACTTCTATCCGCCCGCTAACTTTGGAGTACTCCCAATTGTGTTTAGAGGTAGTGCCCCACCCATCCAATTGGCGCCCTAACTTTGGATAAGCGCCATAAAGTGGGGTTTTAACCCCATTCTTTGCATTTTTTCATCCAAGGGCCAAATCCAATGGGGAAAACACCCCATACAATATTATGTGACAACATTAGGCTCCATGGGGGATAGAGTCCTCCCTGCGAGGCTCTAAGATCTCCTTTTGCAGTTCCAGTCACCTTATGTTAGGCTATGGAGTCAAGATCAAAACACCCTACTAAGGAATATATGATGAAAAATGAAATGAAAACAAATATACAAAGGCTCCAAGGAGCTTATTTATGTACAATCCTAAACTAATCATTTTTTGCATGGTGCTAGGTGAAAGCAAATTTCCACCATAGCCAATCAAGTAACTTCCTGAATGGAAGCTTCTTTACTCTGTCGGTGATCATTAGCAAATGATGCAACCGTGATAGAAGAACGGTTACACCCTTCAGCTTCTCTTCAAAGGCTGAAGTTGAGATAAAATAGGGCGGCTCCAATATAAGAAGGAAATGCCACTCCATGTAATCATTGACAGGCTCATAGAATGGGTGGAAAATGTTTTGAAACCTGTAGCAGAAAGCCTTCTCTGCTTCATAGTTTCTCATACATGGCTGAATATCACTGGTAGGCATAAGTGGATGAGAAGTTAATGCAGGCTGACTAATCCCAGGCAATGTTCGTTCACTTACATGCTATGGACAAGAGATAAACTACCCCTTATGTTGCTCCTCTAGTTCATATTCTTGGCTCTCCCAAGGGTGAGAGTCATAATCATCATAGACATGGCATGTGGGAAAGCTCCTTTCTTCAATCTGTTGCTCAGTGATTTCTGCAGGCCAAGGATGGATGATTTCCTCATGATAGTCTCCTTTAATAAAAAGAGGATAAGGCTCTGTCGTATGTTCTTGGAAATCCTGCATATCCAGCTCAGGATCTGATTCGTATCTGTCATCTACAGGTTGGTTTATCCCCAGGTCAACAAATTGTGATGTAGGGATTTGTTTCTCTTCATCTGAATAATCATCAAATCTAGGTGAGCATAAAACTCCTCCATCTTGCAAAAATGGAACGATCTCCCGATCCTTCTTTTCAATCCCAAATGTAAACGCATCATGGGAAATTTCATGAAGAAAAAGAGAACAATCCTCTTCCACAATGGCTTCTTCCTTTAAATAAGAGACAACGAGCTCATCAAGGGCAAAAACTAATGCCTCTATGTCTATGAAATATTCATTTTCATCCTCAGTAGAGCTGCCCAGAACATCTGCCTCAAGGACTGGAAAATCCTCTGTGTCTTCTTCAGATTCCAACCTTTCAAGCTTGGCAGAGAGAGTTTTTACCAGTTCCATTACTTCGCCCAAAACATATTCATCCTCCTTATGGTTCTCATAATGCACATTCATATCTTGATCACTGTCTTCATATTCCTCACAACAACTATGACAAATAAACTCTGAGGAAGAAAACCTTTGACAGTGCCTATTGAAGGCTACATGAAACTCTCTCAGGGAGGAGATGCTAGCAGGGGGTAAAGAATGATACCATTCACAAGCATCCCCTGCTAATGAGAACATGAAATTCTTTAATAATACATCCTCATGATGTATCTCCCACTGATGCATGAGTTCATGAAACTCGTGGAGGTGTTGATCAGGGTCGTCCTCTTTAAGCTCTTTAAATATGGGAAAAAAATCAACCCACTCAGCAATAGCAGGCACAACGTTAGGAAAACCATGAACATCGGAAAAATTAAAAGGGGAAAACCTCCAAGCCAATATTTTTTCCATTTCAAACCAGTGCAGTCGCCAATCAATCCTTTAACCATGGAGTCTCCAAGTGAATGACATGAAGTAGGAGTGTGTCTGGCCTTTGTTCACCTTCAAATACCATATTTGATCGTTGTTTTCTCCCAAGGGCTACTAGGTGTAGCCAGAAGAAACCACATTGAAACAATAGGGTTGAGACAGTGGAGTCGCCAAGTGGACAGTTGCAATATTTGATGTACTGAGTTCTGATGCACCTTCAGAATCAGTAAGCTTTGTCGTTCTACCCAAGGAAAATCTTCAATTCGTCCCCGACAGCGGCGCTAGAAATGTTGGCACTAGAAGTCACCTCTAGATTACAACAGAGCTAAGCCCAGTACCCATTAGAATTTTATGTCACGGTAAATAAATTTTAAAAGGGGGAATGGATGTAGACTCAAGATAATATCATTTTAACTTAGAAAACTAGGCCAGAGATGCACAGGGAAGTGAGGGCCACAACTAACTTCATTTTGGAAAATTTGAGTTAAAGTGAGAGCAGAAGGAAGACTTAGGAAGAAGGGTGAAGGAGACTACTATGGGCATCAGGCCTTCCAGTAGCTCAGAGAAGAAAACTCAAGCTCAATAGCATTCTTGACCTCAAATTTAGACACCGAAATATGTCTACAAGGGACACAGTTACAACTACAGTATGATCAAACCTCCATCATCCTGCAACCGTAACAACCCGATTGGATCCTCCATGCCCGAGTCATTCAATGTGAGAAGGAAACAGACGAACAAGGGAATGAATGAAACTGATAGCGACATCACCATGATGAAACCTACATCATAACAACATAACAATTTTCGACCGAATCCTCCATACCCGAGTGTTTCAAACAATTTTTTACAAAGAGATGGAAAGAAACAGGAAATTGACTTCTATTAATCTGACAGTCTCAAATCAAAATACATAACCAGAGCTTCATAAAAAAAAAATTACAGTCGGGAGCCTAGCTGGACCATCCCCCCAAACAAAATATGAGTAAGAGTCCTCTATAATCAGAGCAAAACCACAGAAGTGTGCTCGAGTCTCTTCATTGAAGGCATTACGTCTGCATGCTTCCAGTCAGACTATGCATGCAGTCTTCTGTTGGAAGCGAACTCTATCAGACGCAATCATGCTTCAGGAAGGTTCTGCAGTTGAGCCGACTTCATGACAGTCCTTTCTCTATCTTTCCACTTAAGGAAGAAATGATGTTCAACTACCACCAACCACCCTTAATAACTGCTTCATCGGGATTGAGAAGGCCTGAGTGAGCACTGCACCTGTGGAACTTGGTGGCCTCTACATTCTTCCATCTGGATCTGGGTTGGATGCTTGCAGGGATGGCTAGGAAGTCATGGACATGAACGAGGATCTCGTGGGATGATTGGTGCGATGGCAGGCTACTAGGTGTGCGATGGTCAGGTGGAGGAGACACGAAGACTTGGAAGAAGCTGTGGGAGCGACACATGCGAGAGATGAGGTGGAGTGAAGTGGTACATGTGGCAGGAGATGAGAAGGGGAGACATGGCAGGTGGGATGGTGAGTGGAGGATAGGTCCTGGTGGGACAGTTGTGGAGTGGCCACTTGTCGACCTGGGATAGGGTGTTATACGCACATGCACAAATCGAGGCTGCGGAAACTAGTTTGACTCTTCATTGCTTTTGGGCCCAATATGCTTCTACGAATGACATGTTTCTTCTTCGCAAAACCATGGTTTCAAGCCTGACCCACCCTTCGGATTTTAATGTCCACGCATGTTGAGGCCTCGATATGATCAATGACCATCGATTTGGAGGGGAGGTGAGATCTGGGCGTGCTGACTACTTTTGGTGCCCATGCCAAACTTATATCCACCTGCTAACTTTGGATTCCTCCCAATTGTGTTTAGAGGTAGCACCCCACCCATCCAATCAGCGCCCCAACTTTGAATAAGCACCATAAAGTGGGTTTTTAACCCCATTCTTCACTTTTTTCCACCCAAGGGCCAAATCCAATGGTAAAAACACCTCATACAATAATATGTGACAACACCCTCCTTTCCCAAGTTAATTGCATCCCTTTTGTGAGAATTGCCTCAACATTCCCCAATTAGCCCTTCTTCCTCCATCAGAACCCATTCACTTCCCAAGAAGAGATCAAAAGGTTGAGAGAAGAAGCCATACAAAGGTGCACTTGGAGCTTGGTGAAGAGGAGATCGGACCAGGTTCGTGGAGCAGTAGTCGGATTTGGTTATAAAGGTATAATCATTGAGTTATTAATAAAAGAAGTACTTTTCATGTCCAAATCATGATGTATTGAATGCTTTTAATGGTTTATGTTTTGACATCCTAACATCTAACCCTAATTTGTATATGAATAACATGCTTGTAGCTTTTTGTTTGTCTATCTTTGAACGCAGGCCAGCCTTGGGAGGAGGCGTGTAGTCATACAGGGGTTTTTCTCACTAGCACACCCCCATCCATATTTTCTAGCCCAATTGATACAATGCATCCCTAGAAGAGTTTTGATGGAACACCGGAATCTAGTTCGAGATTAAGAGGAATATTGAGCTTACTTACTGCTGTCAAAAGATATGTTGGAGAAAACATTAAGAAAATAATGTCTCTTATTCTCGAGGCATGGTAATTGAAAATAATTTTGTTTCTTTAGTATCAAGAATGAAAAATTTGAGACAATACCTTCAACCTGATTTGGAAAATAAAAATGAGTTCTATAAAGGGGTTCTTTTATTATGAAATTTTCAAGTATGAGTGAGTTNAAAAAAAAAAAAAAAAAAAAATTGCCTTCTGCAATCCACATAAAGCAACTTAAAGCATGCTAGATAAAAAGAATAAAGTGTCTAAAAGAAATATTGGTTGATTGTGACATTATAAGTGTCAAAAGGGGAGAGTTGTATTTAAAATTAATTCAGTTGGATTTAGCTAGAACAACTAGAGAAGTTGAAGACCCAAAATTAATATTAAATTATATTCTTATGTCAAATGAACAATTTGAATGTTGGAATTACTGAAGACTGCATCAGCTGAGAGATTTAATAGCCTGATCGAGTACTCAGAATTAGAAGTGGAAAATTGGTTAGTTAGTTATGTAAACAAAAATGAAGATATTGAAAGTACACTAAACCAACTTTCAATAGACTTTAGAGATCTGGAAAGTGAATTATTTGACATAAAATTAAGGAAAGAAATAAATTTTGCGCCAATGAGAGATTATATTGAAAATTGGTTAAAAATTCCTTAACCAAAATAATGGAACCACATCAAGAAGAGTTAGTTGCAACCAGTCATGAAATTCCATCCAAGCAGATTACAAAAGGAACCTAAGCGATTAAACATAGAGAGAGAGAGAGAGAGAGAGAGAGAGAGAGAGAGAGAGAGAGAGAATCCATCACAACAAGTAAACTGGTCATCTTTCATAGTCTCTTATTCTTTGTACTTCTCATTCAGAAATCATCCAATTGTGTATTCTCATTTTTTTGAGAACCCATAACCGATCTCTCATCGTCTCCTTTTTCTTCTTTCAGGTCCATCCATGTTGCAATTTATTTTATGGTCTAGAGCCCCATCCTAGTCTATTTGGACAAATGCAATCCTTTTATTTATTTGTAAAACAGATTATTTATTTTTGAACTCCCAAGAGAACTTCTTTGGGGTGTAACTTTAGTGATTTCTCAAACTCTGAGTTCATGAGCACAAGATTTTTGAAGTTCACTGTAACACCCTGTTTCCCCTAGTCTGTAAGAATAACTATATTGGCCAAGTATTGTGGCAAACTCAAAAATGTGAATGTGTAATGTGAATAGACATTGTGAAAAAGGTCGATGAATGTGAATAATATTATGAATATATATATTGTAGGACTCCTGAGAGGGGAATATGCTGAAAAAGAGACCACGATGATTGGATAAAGGTGGTGGAAGGCACCTGGAATGGTGGCGTTAACTTCCATCGAAAACCAATACCGTATTTGGTCTTCATTGGCTCGGAGAACTAAGAGCGGCTCATTGGCCCGAAATTAATTACTCGCAAGTTGGTAGGTGGATGGCTCCTCATGCGTAATGAGGGATGGGGGTAAAATAGCCTATCTGTGGGGTCCTGACACCTAACCACCACGAGGGAGATCGTGCCACGCGCAACCTCGCCGGAAATGAAAAAGGCAGGAGGAGTGTGCAATCACAGGCAGACGCGAGGGAGGAAGAACTCTGGAAAAACATGCAGAGTGAGTGATAGAAAAGAAGAAGGAGAGTAACCTTTGTTCTCGGTCACTAGCAGACATAGACATAGTCTCGCAGTATTGTGGTCTTAGCTCGGGGGTCGCTAGTGGTAAATCCGTTAGGAGTCACTGAGCCTACGGTTGGGTGTAAACAAGCACCCCTCTCAGTAGTTGCATCATCTCTGGTGTTTTTCTGATAAGTGTTTTGTCTCTGGCATCTTGAAATATATATATATTCTGACATTTATGCTCATAAGTTGTGAAATTGTGAATGATTTCAGTGCAAGAATGTTTGTATGGTGTTTTGATCAGTACTGGTAGTTGCATGTTTATAATGGAAAGACTACGTATGGCTTATGTTTTCATAAATCACTATTTATATGCATACTGATCTAATTCAGACTTCACGTCTGGTTCTTGAGAGAGAGATACCCTTATCTACCTCAGATAGTACCCTGGGTAAACCTCCCCATAGAGATACCCTCCATGAAAAGCCCATCAAGAACCTGGAAAGAGGATGTGAAGGTGCAAGGTCTTAGTAACCCTACATGAGGAGGAACGATCCTCTTGAAATCCCGAGATGGTTGTGTAGGGATAAGTATCGTTTGACGGGCGAGATCCTATCGAAAGATCTACGGTCATTCACAACCATTAGATTGGAAGGAGAAGAGGGGGCGTTAAATGCCTCAACCCATTTCCTTTGTTTTCACGAGTAGCGTTAAAGGCATAGCTCAGGAGAGGTAATGCAGTTATGCACAGGCTCCCTGTAAAGCAAGTAGAGACCGAGACCCACTCAAGTCCTAGACTTGATGAAGGAGAGCAATAGATGTGTTGAAGACTCTTTTAAGAATCAAACCTAGGAGAAAGAGCGCAAAGCTCCCAAGTCCCTCATAGTTGATGAAGCTCGGGACAGATAGCACCTGGTCAGATGCACAGACCCTGTGGGAATTCACATAGGTCGAGGAAATCTTTCATGGCTTCAGAGTAGAGAAGCCCGGGAGGGATAGTGTTTTTTTGTGCACGGCGCCATAGCTGTGAAGGTCGCAGAGGAGAAGCAAAGGCCGAAACCTTTGATACTTAAGAAATCTTCCAAGGAGAATAAAGAGAAGTGCATGCTCAAGGAAGAGATACAACTGTCGTTAGATTAGCTGGAGCGAAATAGATTTGGGTCATCGAAAATGTATGTCCAGACGCGCACAGAAGAGAGAAGAAATGGACGACAGAGACACTTTGAGATAGAAGTGGTGAACAGCCGATAACCGTTGGATCTTGTAGAGTTTCAAGGCGGTTAGGGTTGGGTGCTTCAACCCATGAAGTTGCGAGTTGCGAGAAGTGCGAAAAGGACGTCAAACCATCGCTGACTTTCGCGTCTCGGAGGTTCACGAGATAGGAGCATGAAGGCTCAACGCCCCAACTCACGAGGTTGCGAGTTGTGAGAAGTGCGAAAAGGAAGTCAAACCATCGTTGAATTTCATGTCTCGGAGGTTCGCGAGATAGGAGCATGAAGGCTCGACGCCCCAACTCGCAAGGTTGCGAGTTGTGAGAAGTGCGAAAAGGAAGTCAAACCATCGCTGACTTTTACGTCTCGGAGGTTCGCAAGATAGGAGCACGAAGGCTCGACGCCCCAACTTGCAAGGTTGCGAGTTGTGAGAAGTGTGAAAAGGAAGTCAAACCATCGTTGACTTTCGCGTCTCGGAGGTTCGCGAGATAGGAACACAAAGGCTCAACGCCCCAACTCGCGAGGTTGCGAGTTGCGAGAAGTGCGAAAAGGAAGTCAAACCATCACTGACTTTCGCATCTCGGAGGTTCACGAGATAGGAGCACGAAGGCTCGATGCCCCAACTCGCGAGGTTGCGAGTTGCGAGAAGTGCGAAAAGGAAGTCAAACCACCACTGACTTTCACATCTTGGAGGTTCGCGAGATAGGAGCACGAAGGCTCGATGCCCCAACTCATGAGGTTGCGAGTTGCATGAAGAGCGAAAGGATGCCATACTAGTTAGGCCTGTGGCCATAACTGCTGATCAGATGAGTGCGGTTAAGGGATGGCAGGGTCTGTATCAGGTCCCATAGGGGCTCGGGGAATTCTATTCTTCAGAGAAAAGAAGAGAAGGGGAAAAAAGTTTTATTATGTCGTAGTGGGTGTGTTACAAATTGGTATCATAGCTAGGTTACAGCACTCGGCCTTCTTGGGCTCATGAATGAGTTGCATAGAAGCTTCGTTTAGAACACTCCTAAGAGGAGTAACCCTCTATCTTAAACCCTTTTTATTCAAAGGACCAAAGTTTGAAAATAAGAACCCGACTGTGTATGCATGTGAAAGAATTATGAATTTTTGCGCGGGTTATAAAAATGTATCTAACTATTGACTAACAACCAGTGTTTTTCTTTTGCACCCAAGCGGGCGATCAGCCATAGGAATTTACAGACGTAGAGAATGGTGACTCATCAAGAGGTGGGAGAGGGCTCCCACAATTAGACGAAGAGTCTGATGAAAGAAGGGCAATAGGGACCCCTCCAGACCTAGCTGAGACTGTGAGGAGTCTCATGGTCGATTTGCAAAGCTGCAAGGCCGACAATGAAAGGATGATTAAAGAACAAGAAAAGAAGACATAAATTAACGCAGTTTTACTACAGAGTTTATCTGATCTGCAAAAACAAATGCAGCATGAACCTGAAACTCAGAAACATGGTCATGTCAGTGGACACACTGAGAGGAGCACCTCGAAAAAGGTCCACCCCAGAGGTAAGGGAACAGTGCCGAGTGATTCCTCTGAGAAGGAAGCTGGCGATTCAGAAGACTCTTCCAACAGCAGAACCAGTTCCTATTCTCGAAGAAAACAGAAGAAGCAAAAGAATTCCAAGGGTCATAAATTTGAGGAATTCAGAAAGGCCAAACCACCCTCCTTCGATGGTGAGATAAAGAAGGGAGAGGAAGTAGAGGCATGGCTGCTTGGACTAAAGAAATATTTCAAAGTCCATGATTTTTCAGAAAATTTGAAGGCTCGAGTAGCCACCTTCAATATGAACGGAAAGGATTCCATTTGGTGGGAAGATCTTAAGAATGTGAAAGGGGTTCGCGAAGAGGATCTGTCCTGGAAACAGTTTGAGAAATACTTATGGAAGAAGTATTTGTCGGAAAAATATTTCGACGAGAAGACAAAAGAGTTTTATGAACTCAAACTGGGGCAACTCACTATAGAGGAATATGTCAACAAATTCCTTGACTTGTTGAGATATGTGCCTTATATGAAAGCAGAAAAGGAAAAGGTGCAGCGCTTCATCAGTGGGCTACCCAAGGACTACCAGAACATAATTGAATTTGATGAGCCAAAGACCCTAGAAGGCACTATTCGAAAGGAAACATATTGTCAAGAACGGTATGGACTTCGAGAAGAACCTCGTGAAGGATGGAAACCAAAGAATAGTTCAAGGTTTCAGAAAAAGGGGATTAAATCCCCAAAATTTAAGAACTATAAGAAGAACCCAAGAATGAACTTTCCAGCCCGGAGTGTACTCCAGCAGAACTTTCCCTCATCGGGCGGAAGTAAAATTTCTGGACCTATACCAGTAAAGACTAATAACCCAAAGAGAGAACCTTTGAAATGTTGGGGTTGTGGAGAAGAACATCTCCTGAGAGACTGTCTACACCGACAACAGAATAGTCGAAGGATTTATAACATCTAGGAAGCTACTACAGTCAATGATGTGGCCAGGAGTGTGTCGTAGATTTATGCAGACTTGGATGATAACCAAGTTGACCATCAAGCTTTAGTGGTAGAGATAGAAGGTATGATCTCCAACCATCTAGTGTCTATTTTGATTGACCCTGGTTCAAATTTGAGTTATATAGCCCCTAAAGTTGTTGATAAGTGTAAACTACAACCACAAAAACAAACCAAGCCATGGTTGGTACAGTTAGCCACTGGCACCAAAAGAAGGGTAGCAGAGGTCATACCAGCCTGCCAATTGATGTTGGGTGAATTTCCCACCAAAGCAACCCTTAACGTATTACCCCTCGGATCGTACGATTTGTTGATTGGTATGGACTAGCTAACCGCCCATAAAGCCAAATTGGATTGTTACCATAAAACCTTAGAATGTGTGAGCAAAGAAGGAAAAAGGATGGCCCTTCAAGGATCCAAAAACCTGTCTCAGTGAGACAAATATCAGCTCTGCAAATGAGAAAGTATTGTCAAAAGGGATGTCCCCTATATGCAATATAGATGTCGGAAACCATAGAAGGTGACAAACCCAGCCTTGAATATCATCCTACCCTGAAAGAATATAGAGATGTGTTTTCGGAAGAGGTACCGGGTCTACCTCAGAGAAGAGACATAGACTTCTCGATAGAACTCGCACCGGGAGTGGTGTCGGTGTCCAGGACACCCTACCGGATGAGCACACCCAAGTTAGTTGAACTCAAATTGCAATTAAAAGAAATGATGGATAAGGGTTATATTCAACCCAGCGTGTCTCCATGGGGAGTGCCAGTCATGTTTGTGAAAAAGAAGGACAGAACCCTTAGACTGTGTATAGATTATAGACAACTCAATAAGGTAACCATAAAGAACAAGTACCCCTTGCCCAGGATCGATGATCTGTTCGATCAATTGGGAGGCGCGTCTATTTTCTCAAAGATCGACTTGAGATTGGGATACCATAAAGTCCAAATCAAGGGTGAAGACATCCATAAAACTACCTTCTGGACGAGGTATGGTCACTATGAGTTCATGGTAGTGCCATTTGGGTTGACCAATGCCCCTACCACTTTTATGTGCTTGATGAACAATGTACTCGATAAATTTCTAGATAAATTTGTGCTAGTTTTTATTGATGATATATTAATTTACTCTAAGAATAGAGAAGAGCATGAAGAACATCTTAGGCTTGTGCTGCAAGTACTCAGAGAGCATCATCTCTATGCTAAATTCAGCAAATGTGACTTCTTCCAGAAGCAAATACATTACTTGGGTCATGTTCTGTCCGAAGAAGGGGTAGTAGTGGACCTTGACAAAATCAGGTCTATCGTGGAATGGCCTACCCCAAGGGATGTTTCAAATATCAGATCCTTTATGGGATTAGCAGGATATTACAGGAGATTTATAGAAGGATTCTCCAAGATTGGTTGTCCAATCACTGCCCTCCAGAAGAAGGGGACAAAATTCCTTTGGACGTAGAAATGTGAAGAAAGATTTCAAACCCTAAAACATCTACTGACCCATGCACCCATGCTAAAAATTGTCGACCCATAAGCTGACTTCCTCGTGTGCACAGATTCCTGTAAGGGAGGGCTCGGAGGAGTCGTTATGCAGAAAGGAAGTGTGATCTGCTATGAATCCCAAGAATTGAACGAGCATGAAGTCAACTATGTGACCCATGATCTAGAATTGGCTGCCATAGTGCATGCCTTGAAAATGTGGAGGCATTACCTCCTGGGAAGAAAATTTGTACTTATGACAGATCACTGTGGATTCTAATACATGTTTGATCAACCAAATCTCAACGCTAGACAGGCTAAATGGATGGCCCTCTTTAGCAAATTTTATTTCGAAATCAAACACATTAAAGGAAAAGAAAATAGGGTTGTCGATGCCCTTAGCAGAAGCATGAAAACAATTCACTTGGCAGCAGTGAGCACCTGCGAGACAGATGTCAAGGAAAGAATCAGAAATGCACAAGAAACAGATCCCTTCGTTCAGACCATGACCATGTACCTATAGAAAGAACCCTCCGGAGTAAAATATGAAGGCTATCAGATGACCGAAGGAGGTCTGCTCACTTACAGAAACAGATTTTATATTCCAGCGTGTGACGACTTAAAGAGGTTCATTATGGATGAACTACATAAAAGACCCTACTCAGGTCATCCAAGATACCAGAAAATGGTCACTGCCACCTGGAAACAATTTTATTGGCCTGGATTGAAGAAAGACATAGCCGAGTACCTAGCCAAATGCATAGAGTTCCAACAGGTTAAAGTAGAACATCGACACCCAGCAGGATTATTGCAACCTTTACCAATCCTAGAATGGAAATGGGAAACCATCTCCATGGATTTCATCACTGGATTACCAACCTCAACCAAATAGAATGACACCATTATGGTGGTGGTGGATAAATTGAGCAACTCTACTCACTTGAACCCCGTCAAGTTGACCTGCAAGGAAATCAATATCGCCCTTTTATTCATGAAAGAGATATTCAGACTGCATGGTATGTCGAAAGAGATCGTGTCTGATAGAGACACGAAATTTGCTTCCAACTTTTGGAAATCACTGATGGTTGGTTTAGAGACCAAGTTGTTGTTTAGCACCGCCTATCACCCTCAAACCGACGGACAGACAGAAAGAGTGAATCAAATATTAGAAGACATGTTAAGGATGCATGTAATGCATCGACCCAAGAAATGGAAATACTACCTGCCACTGGTAGAATTCGCCTACAACAACGGATACCAAGCATCCCTAAAGATGAGTCCCTTTGAGGTCCTCTATGGTAGGCCATGTAATACTCCAGTCAGTTGGAGTAATCCCGTAAACAGGATATCTTTTGGACCCGACATGTTAAAATAAATGGAACAGCAAGTGACTCAGATAAAACAAAATCTGAAGGTCGCTCAAAACCAACAGAAAAGTTATGCCAACCAAAAGAGAACTCCAAGAGAGTTCAAAATGGGAGACCATGTATATCTCAGAGTTAGGCCCAAGAAGAGTTCCCTGAAAATGGGAGCTTGTGCCAAGTTGGCACCTCGGTATTGTGGACCCTTTGAGGTTCTAGATAAAGTGGGACATGTAGCCTATCGGCTAGCACTTCCTCCCACAGTCAAAGCACATAATGTTTTCCATGTTTCATTATTGAAGGAATATGTACATGATGCTAATCATATAATTGATTGGTTTGTGATTCAGGTGGAACCGGAGGGAGAATTTATACTAGAACCCCAATGCATACTGGACAGAAAGGAAACCCCGCTCTGGAACCGAACCATTGCACAGGTCAAGGTGCAGTGGAAATATTTTGGCCCAGATGAGGCTACATGGGAAATGGAGGATGCCATGAAACAGGCATATCCGATTTTGTTTACATCTATACATGCAGGTCATGTTGATAGATAGAACATCGAGGACGATGTTCCTTTAAGGGGGAGGGAATTGTAACACCCTGTTTCCCCCAGTCTGTAAGAATAACTATACTGGCCAAGTTTTGTGGCAAACTCAAAAATGTGAATAGACCTTGTGAAAAAGGTCGATGAATGTGAATAATATTATGAATATATATATATATATATATATATATATATATTGCAGGACTGCTGAGAGGCGAATATGATGAAAAAGAGACCATGATGACTGGATAAAGGTGGTGGAAGGCACCTGGAATGGTGGCATTAACTTCCACCGAAAACCAATACCATATTTGGTCTTCACTGGCCTGAAGAACCAAGAGCGGCTCGCTAGCCCGAAATTAATTACTCACAGGTTGGTAGGTGGATGGCTCCTCATGCGTAATGAGGGATGGGGGTAAAAACACCCATGCATGGGGTCCTGAAACCTGACCACCACGAGGGAGATCGTGCCACACACAACCTCGCCAGAAAGGAAAAAGGCAGGAAGAGTGTGCGATCACGGGTAGACGCGAGGGAGGAAGAACTCTGGAAAAATATGCAGAGTGAGTGATAGCGGAAAAGAAGGAGAGTAACCTTCATTCTCGGTCACTGGCAGACAGAGACATAGTCTCACAGTATCGTGGTCTCAGCTCGGGGGTGGCTAGTGGTAAATCCATTGGGAATCGTTGAGCCTACGGTTGGGTGGAAACAAGCACCCCTCTCAGCAGTTGCATCACCTCTGGTGTTTTTCTGATAAGTGTTTTTCCTCTGGCATCTTGAAATATATATATATATTCTGACATTTATGCTCATAAGCTGTGAAATTGTGAATGATTTCAGTGCAACAATGTATGTATGGTGTTTTGATCAGTACTGGTAGTTGCATGTTTATAATGGAAAGACTACGTATGGCTTATGTTTTCATAAATCGCTATTCATATGCATATTGATCTAATTCAGACTTCACGTCTGGTTCTCGAGAGAGAGATACCCTTATCTACCTCAGATAGTACCCTGGGTAAACCTCCCCATAGAGATACCCTCCTTGAAAATCCCATCAAGAACCTGGAAAGAGGATGTGAAGGTGCAAGGCCTTAGTAACCCTACACGAGGAGGAACGATCCTCTTGAAATCCCGAGATGGCTGTGTAGGGATAAGTATCGTTTGACGGGAGAGATCTTGTTGGAAGATCTGCGGTCATTCATGGCCATTAGATTGGAAGGAGAAGAGGGGGCGTTAAATTCCTCAACCCCTTTCCTTTGTTTTCACGAGTAGCGTTAAAGGCATAGCTCAAGAGAGGTAGTGCAGTTATGCACAGGCTCCCTGTAAAGCAAGTAGAGACCGAGACCCACTCAAATCCCAGACTTGATGAAGGAGAGCAATAGATGTGTTGAAGACTCTTTTAAGAGTCAAACCTAGGAGAAAGAGCGCAAAGCTCCCAAGTCCCTCATAGTTGATGAAGCTCAGGACAGATAGCACCTGGTCAGATGCACAGACCCTGTAGGAATTCACAGAGGTCGAGGAAATCTTTCACGGCTTCAGAGTAGAGAAGCCCGAGAGGGATAGTGACGTTTTGTGCACGGAGCCATAGCTGCGAAGGTTGCAGAGGAGAAGCAAAGGCCGAAACCTTTGATACTTAAGAAATCTTCCAAGGAGAAGAAAGAGAAGTGCATGCTCAAGGAAGAGCTACAACTGTCGTTAGATTAGCTGGAGTGAAATAGATCTGGGTCGTCGAAAATGTAAGTCCATACGCGCGTAGAAGAGAGAAGAAACAGACGGCAGAGACACTTCGAGACAGAAGTGGCGAACAGCCGATAACCGTTGGATCTTGCAGAGTTGCAAGGCGGTTAGGGTTGGATGCTTCAACCCACGAAGTTGCGAGTTGCAAGAAGTGCGAAAAGGAAGTCAAACCATCGTTGACTTTCGCGTCTCAGAGGTTCGCGAGATAGGAGCACAAAGGCTCGACGCCCCAACTCGCGAGGTTGCGAGTTGCGAGAAGTGTGAAAAGAAATTCAAACCATCGTTGACTTTCGTGGCTCGGAGGTTAGCGAGATAGGAGCACGAAGGCTCGACGCCCCAATTCGCGAGGTTGCGAGTTGCGAGAAGTGAGAAAATGAATTCAAACCATCATTGACTTTTGCGTCTCAGAGGTTTGCAATATAGGAGCACGAAGGCTCGACGCCCCAACTCGTGAGGTTGTGAGTTGTGAGAAGTGCGAAAAGGAAATCAAACCATTGCTGACTTTCGCGTCTCGGAGGTTCGCGAAATAGGAGCACGAAGGCTCGACGCCCCAACTCGCGAGGTTGCAAGTTGTGAGAAGTGCGAAAAGGAAGTCAAACCATCGCTAACTTTCGCATCTTGGAGGTTTGCGAGATAGGAGCATGAAGGCTTGATGCCCCAACTCACGAGGTTGCGAGTTGCGAGAAGTGCGAAAAGGAAGTCAAACCACTGCTAACTTTCGTGCCTCGGAGGTTCACGAGATAGGAGCACGAAGGCTCGACGCCCCAACTCGCAAGGTTGCGAGTTGCACGAAGAGCGAAAGGACGCCATACTGGTTAGGCCTGTGGCCATAACTATCGATCAGATGAGTGTGGTTAAGGGATGGCAGGGTCTGTATTAGGTCCCATAGGGACTCGGGGAATTCTATTCTTCGGAGAAAAGAAGAGAAGGGACGAAAAGTCTTATTATGCCGTAGTGGGTGTGTTACATTCACCTATCATATTTGCTTTTGTTATGAATGAAAAACTCTTTTAAATTTCTCTACATTTGTGGACTTTTATCTTTTTGTCTCATGAATGTGACCAAATTTTATTATGCTATGATGGATGTGAGGAATGTCTTGTTTTTATATTATGGTTTCTTTATTGTTGTATAATACTTTGTATATATTTTATATTTCAATATTTGAAATAGTCTTGGTCCTTCTCTCAGGAATTCTTTATGTGAATATTCTTTCATACTTAAATAATATCTTTGTATTTTGTTTCAAGCAATAAATATTGGGTCTTACTATTTAGTAGTCCCATATTCTTCATAGAATATCAAGTAATATCTTTCAAATTATAATAGGGGAGTACCACCTCTATAAAAACATAGGGGGATATTTTATCCTTATGAGGTTGTTGTTGGGATTGTAACCAATATGAACATCAAAATTTTTGGCGACCATATTGAGGAAAACAAAAGGTTGCTTTCACAAACCAGAATCTTAAAGACTCAACCAGAACCTAATCAACCTCAATTACACGTCAGACTCATCAATCAAGGAAGTGTTCTGCATCAATTGTATGATTTAGTCTTGACAACAACAAGAAGTCGATAAGAGCTCGAAAGATCATGGGAAACCCTTGCTCGGGAGGAAGAAATAGAGATAACATTGAGACAAAGAATAAGGGCATGAATCCAAGAAAAACTGGAATCTTACAAGGGTCCATTAACAAGAAGTAAGAGAAAAAAAACTACAGCTTCATGAAATTGGTGAAAGTTCTAGATCAAAGATAACAATAACCCTAATTATGGGGGAAAAATAAGAAAGAAATGACATTATTGAGAATCAATAAGAAAGACAAAGAGTCCCAAGAAGAAGGGATAGGTCCATCCCTCTCAATTTTCCAGGAGAACAACATACATTACCGACCCTCCCTCGAGGAGTTTTTCCATTTTTTTCAAGAGATGAGATTATGGATATAAAGAGTCACATGGATCAATTTTTAGTTGTTTGTGATATCCATATAATTGAGCATGATGATGTGATGGTGAGAGTCTTTATACAAACCTTGATAGGACCAGCCTATGAATGGTACCTTTCTCTCTTAGCCCAGTCTATCAGATCATTCGATGACCTAGAGAATATGTTCATGACTATGTATGCACCTCCCATTGCATATCACATGTTTCTCACTCAATTTACTCAAATTCATCTTAAAAGGGGAGAAATAATAAGAGATTTCAATATGATATTTTGTAAGAACCTGAATAAAATTCCACAAGAGCAATGATCAAATGATCCTTTTATTTTGGGGTGTTATAATAATGCAATTTCTGCAAATGTAAATTATGCCATTAGATCTACAATAATAAATGACTTAGATGGAGATATTTAGAAAGCGACCAAGATAGAATGATTTATGTTAGAAACCAATGTTGATCCTGAGATCATTCTTGGGAAAGTGCAAAGACAGATGAACACTCTTGCTATATCACATCAAGGACCATCTACCTTGATATATATTGAGAATCGAGGAACTGGTGGAGGGATTCTCTAGGGAGTTTCTCCTAATGTAAGAAATGATCCAAGAGTTGTTTAAGAAACAAGACAAAGAATAGAAAGTGCTCAGATGAGAAAAGTCATCATACAGATGCTGAATGAAATCACCAGATTGAAAAGGACTGGAAATTTTATTCCACCCAATCATAATGTAAGAGTTCCATTGCAACACCAAAGGGTAAGAAATTATAGAAATGAATAAAATAGACCTAGTGCACCAAGAGTACCAAACCCTAATGCCATGGTATTATAAGAGATTATTGAAGAGAAAAGTTTTGAGAATGATGATCAAGAAGAAGACATCATTGAAGATGAAATCTTAGAGTCAGTGCAAACGAATGAAGGAAAATCATCCTTTTACATTTTTGATGAACAAGAAGATCCTGATATGTCACTAGAGAATATTGTTCAAACAAGAGATCAAGTGAAAAAATTCAAGACAAAAGAAGCACCTGAAAAGTCAAAAGAAAATATTGTAGAACCAACAAAGAAAAAAAAATCCTAATCAGGAAAAGACTCTACAATAGATGAGTTATAATGTGATAGATGATTTAGCCAAACTCGGAATTAATTTTCCTTTCACGGAGGTGGTAAAGATACCACAACAAAGAGAAAATATGTTGAAAATGCTTGATGATTCAAGTCCAAGAATAGACGTTGTTGTCATAAATTCAAGGAAACAACAAAGTGTTTCATCAATCAGACCAAGGGGTAAAGTCCCACCATTCTACATAACCTTATAAAATCATGATGTTGTATTGCACAATTTTCTGGTTGATAGTGGAGCTACCAAAAATATCATGCCTTTGTCAGTCATGGAATCATTGGGAATGGGATGTACTAAGTATTATGAGATTGGAGAAAGTGTATATGCAATTGATTCAAGAAAGGTTCCAGCATATGGTGAGATAAAATACTTTTGTGCATGGATAATTACGACCCCTCACATCACAAAAATTTTCACTATTATAGTTGTAGACTTGCCTCCAACATATAGAATTGTACTTGGAAGAGACTGGTGTTCATTGATTGGAGGATATAGTATGAATAATGGAAGTTGTATGATATTTCCTAATAAAGATGGAACAATGTTCCAAGTTCCTCGAGAAGCTAGAAATCTAAAATCATTCAAGAAGAAAGAGAACAAAGTAATGGAGAATTATATCAATGCAGGAATTGGAAATTATATTATTCTTATTACAGAACAAGTTGATCCTCTAAAGCAAGAGGAAGAAAATTATTTTCAAGGATTCTGGAAGATATTGTTCGATGGTTGTTGTTCCAAATCTGGAAGTGGAGTGGGGATAGTTTTTAAAATCCCTTAGTCTAGTACATATCCCCATGCAATCAAGTGGGATTTTCCATGTACTAATAATGAAGCAGAGTATGAAGAGCTAATACAAGGAATGATTTTGTCCCTCCAAATGAAGGTAGAGAATTTGGTAGTAATTGGCGATTTAGAATTAGTCATAAATCACATCATAAAAAGGTATAGAATCAAGAAAGAAAAGTTGAAGTATTATTCAAAAAGAGCATGTGAACTCATGGAATCTTTTAATTCATTCAACATCTCTTTCATTCCTCGAGATAAAAATCAGAAGGCAGATTCATTCACAGTTGTTTCATCTCTTTTCAATCCAAACGATTCCCAAAGTCAAAATATGTTCTCTGTTAAAATGATGTCCAAGCCTTCAATACCTGACAATCAAGACCATATGAAATTCTTTGAAAATCATGAACAAGTTGTTGATTTCCTCTCCAATTCAAATGATTCTTCTAAAAGTCTTGATGATCAAAATCATGTATATATTAGAAAATATTGTATTAGTCTTGAATCTCTTTTTACAAGAGATTATAAAACGAAAAATACATGATCCAAAGGAAGAAAAATCTATCAAAAAAGTGCAAGAGACACAAAAGATAAATGTTGGTACAGATGATATTCCTAAATATATAAATCTTGGTAGCGGTTGTACCCAGGAATAAGTTGATCAATATATTGCTTTGTTCAAATAATTTTATGAAATTTTTTCATGGACTTACGATGATCTGAAGGTATGAAAAGTCCATTTTTCAACATATTATACCACTTAAAGAAGGAGTGAAGTCTGTCAAGCAAAATATGAGAATGATTAATCTAAATTTGAATCCTCTAGTAAAATTAGAATTGGAAAAGTTAAGGAAGGTTGGAATAATTTTTCTGATCAGACATTCAAAATGGATCTCGAATCCTGTCATAGTTAGAAATAAGAGTGGAGAGGTTCATCTTTGAGTTGACTTCAAGGATATAAATAAAGAAAGCATAAAATCCAATTATTCACTCCCAAACATGGATATGTTGTTGCAACAAGTTACCGGTACGACCTTAATGTCCATGCTTGATGGTTTTTATGGATACCAAAAGTTGGTTGTTGAGGAAGATAGACCAAGGGTTGCTTTTGTTACACCATGGGAGACGTCTGTTTATGCTCGCATTCCTTTTGGGTTGAAGAACAATGGAGCAAATTTCAAAAGGGAAATGGATTATGCCTTTCAAGATTTGATTGGAAAATTTATGGTTGATTATCAATATGATCTAACTATTCAATCCAAATTAAGAGAAGAGTATATCAAGCACTTAAGAGTAGTTTTTGAACATTTCATATTATATGGTATATCTCAATATCCTAAGAAATGTTTATTTCTGGTATTGGAAGGAAGACTCTTGGGACATATAGTGAGGAAGGAAGGGATATATATATAGATCTAGAAAGAATCAAGGCTATAATAATGATTTGAATCCTTCAAAATAAAAATAAAAAGGGAGTTCAATCTTTATTTGAAAAAATAAACTTTGTAAGGAGATTTGTACCATATTATGCAACAATTGTCAAGCCAATCAATATATTATTAAAAAAATACTATAAATTTGAATGGACTTGGGAAATTCAAGTAGCATTTACTAGAATCAAGCCTGCAATTACAACTATTACATTCCTTGTCAGCTCAAATTTTGATAAATATTATTTTGTTGCAAAAGAAGCCATTGCCTCCATCTTGAATCAAAAGAATTTGAAAGGGGAAGAACTTCCAATCAATTTCATGAGAAATACTTTACATGATTATTGTTGATACTGAGAGAGGGGTGAATTAGTATCAAGTACAATTAAAAAAAATTCAACTTATACTTAAACCATTCAATTATATCCAATGAGAAATGAACAATATTATAAGAGTTGCATCAATACACTGCAATACACCATGCACAATATATGAGAAATAATCAATAGTTATTGGTCAAGGGAAGTAATGACTTCCAAAGGTAGCTACAACTTCCAAATATAAAGGGAGGGATAAACCTCCAAGAGGAAGGTGAAATCCTCCAATATCAAGAGAGGGTTGAACTCTCCATCCTTTCCCCTTCCTTCCACCCAAGAATATATGAGAGATAATAGAACTTTACATTAAATCATCACCATCAACCAACAATCACATAGAGACCGATAATGCTTCCTGAGACTTCTTCAAATTATGTAATTCTTCAATTCTTGGAATACTCTGATCCTATAGATAATATTTATCAATGTATTCTCTGAACATCCTCCAAGTTTCACTCCTTGAATCCTCCCAAAAAAGAAGTTATAGGAAGAATGGTAGACTTTATTCAATTCTGGTGTATTCAGGAGAGCTAACTTGTATAAAATTCCCCGCGCTCAATATTTAACATCCGATTATGAAACTCACACACAAGAAACTAAAGTCCGTACTATTTCCAATGAAATTTTTCCCACTTCATTTGGATTATCTATGAAGAAGTTATGACTATTTTACCCGGAACACCTGTTTATTGACTAGCTTCAGGACTGGTCAAAAACCCTATCTTCCACAGAGTGTATCTCCATAATTATAGCGAATCAAGAGCAGAAACTTTTACCACATGTACCTTGATATGTCTTCTCGATACCATAGAAATTTCACCATCTGAATCCTTCTAGAAAAAAAATTATAGCGAAAATGGTAAGATGACCTGAAAATAACATACCTTAGAAGACATCACCAAAAGACTTCATCCTCCCTTGAAATCCGGCCTTATTTACTTATGATTTCCTCTGAAATTAAACTTGTGTATCAAATGAATGTATAATGATATGTATTTATACCATTTATGTCACTTCCTTTTAACATTAGGGCCTACCTGACACTTTCTTATTTTGTAATTATTTTCTTTAATTATCTTCAGGGCCTACATGTACTTCCTTCTTCAATTCACTTTGTCATCTTCAAAAATTCATTTCTCCTCAACCATGAGGATCCACATGACGTGCCACATACCACTGGAAAAAAAATGATGTATATTATCCATCCATGGGTGTTGTATCTACATGTGCATTGTCTTTCATGTACAAATACCTTCATCAATCTTGCGGTCCAAAACCCATGACTAGGGTTGACATCAATGACAACAACCAATCTTCCAACAATCTCCCCCTTTGTCATTTATGGCAACACTCATGCTCCCCCTATCATCACGATCCCAATTTCTCTCCCCCTTTGACATCAATGGCAAAGGGTAGGGCTTCTCCCCCTGAGTTTAATGGAAAAAGGTAACTCTCTTCTTTGGGGCTACTCCCCCTGAACATGTGGCACTCAATAATACTTCATCCTTATTTTTGGTCTTTGGGAATTTTTCTTCCTTGGAATCCTTTTGTGTGGCTTCTACCTTCTCTCTCTTCTTCATGTCTAGGATGTATATGTTGTTTGGTCTTCTTGTTGCAGTTGCAACAAATCTTCCTGAGTTATTTTCTCTGATTTTACATTTTCGGGAGTCAAACGTAAGAGTGTATCCTTGATCACATATTTTGC
>ML788099.1:913296-1060234 GCA_009831015.1 Picea engelmannii
GCTTTATGACCAAGATTATTGCACTTGTAACATACAATATTTTGATCCATTAATGGGTCAAATGGATTATAATTTATGTTGATAGGTCTACGAACATTTCCATATCTACTATTTTCACCATTCATGTAGCTTGCATAGTTATTATTTTCATTGATTCTACAATTGATTGCCTTGTGTCCAAAATTTCCACAAGTATAACAATGTCCAAGAAAGAAATTTTGATACCTGGGAGTAAGTGATCTTATTTTTGGTGTGGTCCATCTGGGTTCACGATCTATTCTTCTGTAGTTTCCTTCATAATGATTGCTTTCATACCTGATGGGAGAGGATCTTCTTGATGTCTCATTCCTTTTGAATTCTAGTCTTCTATCTTGTTGTTCAACTTGTTCTGGAGTGTTGGTTTCATTATTTTCAACTTCCTTCTCTTGTTTTTTTGTCTTCAAACTATCATTGTATCCTAGTCATGTCTTGTCGTTTGGAGATCTTTGACTGCTAAGGATCTCATCTAATTTTTCAGTTCTTTTTTTGAACTTCTTCAACTTTTCTATTGTCAATAGTAGCTCCCCTTTAGTGCGATCCAATTCTTCTTTCAATTTATCATAATCTTCTAATTGTTCCTTCAAGCTATTAATGGTCTTTTCAAGCTTGTAATTCTCTTCTTCACAACTACTCAATTCACCTTTTAGTATTATGTTTGTGTTTCTAAGCTTGCTATTTTCAGTTTCAACATGCTTCAACTTTTCAAGATTCTCATCTTCTTGTTCACTCTTTGCATTGTCTTTGTATCCCCAAAAGGAATCAAGGTTGGTTTCTTCATCTAATCTTCTTCACAAATTATTTCTTCTTCTTTATAATTCTTGTGATCACCATCCTGGGTTTCTTCGGTTATGAAGAGGACTTCTCCTCCATCATTATCTTCTTTATCACTCTCGTCTGAGGAGATGTCATCATCCTTGGAGTAGAAGCTATTTTTATTGTTGATACTTCTCCTTTTATAGTAGAAATTTTCAACAATATGTCTTATTCTACCACAGTTAAAGCATTTGAGAGGAGACTTACCTTTGTATCTTCCACTTCCCTTCTGGAACCTTCTTACAAAATTTGTTATTTCTTCATCAAGGTCGTTATCCTTGTCTTTTGTCTTCTTTATGGCTTTAAAGGCTGCTTCATTGTTTGGTTGGTCACTTTATGTACCTATTCTCATTTCATATGCTATAAGAGACCCATGTAATTCATCCATTGTCATTTTGGTCAAGTCCTTAGTTTCTTCAATGGCAGAGACCTTTGCATCATACTTCAAGAGAAGTGATCTCAAAACTTTTTGTACAACCAACGATTCATCAATCTCTTCACCTAATCCTATGATAGCATTAACAACTTGATCAACTCTAAGAATGTAGGTTGCAATATCTTCCTTTTCATTCATCTTCAAATTTTCAAATTCTGCTCTATGTCGTTGTAGCTTGACCTGCTTAACTTTTGGATCACCTTCGTAGATACTCTTGAGTTTGTCCCATACTTGTTTAGCAGTGTTGCAACCCATCACTTTGCTAGCAATGGTTGGTGCCAATGTTGCTAGAATAACATGTTTGGCTTTTGAATTATAACTCATAATCTTCTTCTCATTTGGATCGGTTGGAGCATTATTTGGGATTACATATCCATTTACAACTGAGTACCAAATGTCTACTCCCAAAGCCGTTAGGTAAGTTTTCACTCTATCACTCCAGTATGCATAATTTATTCCATCAAATTTTTTAATCCCATTTGAAATGTGCTCATGGTCATCCATCTCTGCTCAGGATTTTCCTTCCAGTGGTTAAATTGTTTTAAAGGAAACCTTCTCTGATACCAATTGTTGACACTAAGAGGGGGGTGAATCAATATCAAGTACAATTAAAAACTTTTTCAACTTATACTTAAACCATTCAATTATATTCAATGAGAAATGAACAATAGTATAAGAGTTACATCAATACACCACAATACACCATGCACAATATATGAGAAACAATCAATAGTTATTGGTCAAGGGAAGTAATGACTTCCAAAGGTAACTATAGATTCCAAATATAAAGGGAGGGATAAAACTCCAAGAGGAAGATGTAATACTCCAATATAAAGAGAGGGTTGAACTCTCCATCCTTTCCCCTTACTTCCACCCAAGAATATATGAGAGATAATAAAACTTTACATTAAATCATCACCATCAACCAACCATCACATAGTGCCTAATAATGCTTCCTGAGACTTCTTCAAATTCTGTAATTATTCAATTCTTGGAATACTATGATCCTATAGATAATATTACTCGATGTATTCTCTGAACCTCCTCCAAGTTTCACTCCTTGAATCCTCCCCAAAAATAATTTATAGGAAGAATGGTAGACTTTATTCAATTCTGGTGTATTCAGGAGAGCTAACTTGTACAGAATGCCCTGTGCTCAATATTTAACATCTGATTCTAAAACTTGCACACAAGAAACCAAAGTCTGTACTATTTTCAATGAAATTTTTCCCACTTAATTTGGATTCTCTATGAAGAAGGTATAATTGTTTTACCCGGAACGCATGTTTATTGACTAGCTTCAGGACTGGTCAAAAACCCTATCTTCCACAGAGTGTATCTCCATAATTATAGTGAATCAAGAGTTGAAACTTTTATCACAAGTACATTGATATGTCTTCTCAATACCATAGAAATTTCACCATCTGAATCGTTCTAGAAAACAATTTATAGTGAAAATGGTAAGATGACCTGAAAATAACATACCTTAGAACACATCACCAAAAGACTTCATCCTCCCTTGAAATCCGACCGTATTTACTTATGATTTCCTCTGAAATTCAACTTGTGTATCAAATGAATGTATAATGATATGTATATATACCATTTATGTCACTTCCTTTTAACATTAGGGCCAACCTGAAACTTTCTTATTTTGTAATTCTTTTCTTTAATTATCTTCAGGGCCTACATGTACTTCCTTCTTCAATTCACTTTTTCATCTTCAAAAATTCATTTCTCCTCAACAATGAGGATCCACGTGATGTGACACATACCATCCAAAACAAAATGATGCATACTATCCATCCATGGGTGTTGTATCTTCATGTGCATTGTCCTTCATGTCTAAATACCTTCATCAATATTGCGGTCCAAAACCCATGACTAGAGTTGACATCAATGACAACAACCAATCTTCCAACAATTATAAACTAAGATATTCAGAGATACAAAAGCATGCTCTTTCCTTGGTCAAAGAAGTGACACATTTCACGACATATATTTTATCATAGCATGTCATAGCATATGTCTCGACCTCCTGAGTAAAGATGCTTCTTAACCAACAACTTAAATAAGGAAAGTGGGAAAATTGGTTTTCTAAGATTCAAGAATATGATAATGAGATTAATCCTTTAAAAGTAGTTAAAGGAAATGGATTATGCAATTTAATGACAAAAATTGATGCAATAAATGGAGACATATCCTTTTCATTAGAGTCAACATTGTCAACATAAGAGTGGTACACAAACATAATCTTTTATTTGAAGTATGGTCAATTTCCTATTGGTATGTCTTCAAAGTAAACAATATCATTGAAAATGAAGGCAAACCAATATGTATTAGTTGTTGATTTGTTGTTCTGACATAATTTTGATGGGATGACATTAAGATATATTGATTCCACAAAGTCTCTGAAAGTGTTACAAGAGTTTCATGAAGGTATTTGTGGAGGGAATTTTTCAGCAACAACAATTGCACACAGAATCATTAGAGTGGGTTATTATTGGCCCACCATTTTTAAGGACTCTTACTCAATGATAAGAAAATGTATCTCATGTAAAAAAAATCAAGGAGAATGAAGAAAAAAACAATGTCCTTGCAACTTATAACAATAGAAGAGCCTTTTACACAATGGGGATTAGATTTCATCGAACCAATTAATCCAAAATGCAACAAAGACCACTCATACATTCTCACTACAATTGATTATTTCACAAAATGGTAAGAAGTAGTAGCTCTAAAAAAGGTTGATTCTAAAGAACTCATCAATTTTATTAAAGATAATATCTTGTCAAGATTTGGTGTCCCAGAGAAACTCATAAATGATAATGGATCAATTTTCATAAGTTCAAAGTTCACAAAATTTTGTGGGGAATATGACATTATTATGGGTCAATCATAAAACTATTATCCTTAGGGGAATGGCTTGGTTGAGTCTACAAATAAGACATTGATCCAGATTCTTAAAAATAAAATCACTGTGAATCATATAAATTAGCATTTGAAGTTGATTGATGCAATATGGGCGAGTAGACTTACACCAAAGGACAACACAAGATTGTCACCATAGAAGTTATTGTATGGGAAGGAATAAAAAATGCATATTCATTTGGAATTGAACACCTTGACTTATGATGTGAACATAGGAGATGTTGAACAAGTTTCACCTTTACAGAGAAGACATGATCAATTGATGAAACTTGAAGAAAAACTAAGTGAAGCATTAAGAAAAATGATTCAAATACAATAGAGTATCAAAAGACATTTTGATAAGACTTCATCAACAAAATATTTTTAGAAGGGACAGTTGATGTTGTTATTGAATAAGGAAAAGGAAAAGCCATCTCTGCATATAAAATTTGAAGCACTGCAGATCGGTCCTTATATGATCAAAAACGTTTTGGGATACAATTATTATCTACTCAAATACATGAAAGGAACAGTCCAGATGTTTCCAGTCAATGGGAAACACCTCAAAATTTTCTTCTCTTAAAAATTCTCAGTCATCATCTCTGTATAGTTTTCTCTTTTGTACATACTTTTCAAAGTATTTTTCCTCCATTTTTTTTTCTCAAACTGACTCCATCACCTAATGATCAATATTCTAGATTCTCAGTAACCCACAGGGGGTTATTGTCCCACATTTGGAGCCAGTTTTTTTATCCCTAAATGTGTTAAGTAATTCGTATACTCTCTTTTGTAAATTTGTTTTCTCTATACTTAGAAAAATTTCAAATTGTCTTGGGTTCATGAGGCACCTTTTCTTCAAGTCCAAACTTTAGTGGCCTTCAAAATGCCACAGTGTGCTCTTCCACCTTCATTTTGCACCCATACTTAGAATTTTTCAAAATATCTTACCGCGGGTATAAAGAATTTGTCTAATTCACTTTTCTATAATCACTACCCATCCGCCCGACCGATTTCCTATACTTAGTCAATTTTTCTATCACGCTCTGTGGGTTGCTATGAATTATCTTCCTCTTACCTTTCACCCCCGTGAACCCATGGTGTCGCAACTTTCTATTCCTTTTCATCACTCCATACCCACTGACCCACCATACTACATTACCTCCACAATCTTGCAACACTTAGAATTTTTTTAAAAAACTTCATTGTGGGCCACAGTAATTTCATTTTTTCTTTCATACATACCCCCAATCCTCTTTGTTCGATCAATTTATTTACTTAGTCAATTTTTTTAAATCCCACCGTGGGTCCACAAGTTCGTGTTCATTTCATTATTCCTTCACATACTCTCGATTATGCTCCCTCGCGGTAATCCAAGTCCCATCTTGTCACTCTCCCCGATGCACATTTAATGCAAATATCATAGAAATAACAAATTGGTTAAGTATTAAAAGGTCATTATTAACGACGATCTTCTCAAGAAGATTATTCATCATTTCAAAGTTTAATTTGTATTAACCATCCTTTGAAAGAAGATCCTCAAAGTATGTTATGGTAAAAAGGTTTTTGTTGGTAATAATGTTCTAAAAGGGATTGCACATTAATCTGTCAGCTTGATTAAACATGACGACCAGGAGAAAAGAAAATTTATGTGGAGATACTATAAACTCATTCCGACTAGAAGATCAAAGGTTTCAATGGTCAAGGGAATACAAGTATTACCCCTCATTTTTGCTTCTAGAGAGGATTTTGAACTAGATTTGGACGTCAGGAATTGCTCTGGCAGGCTGCGTCACTGAAGTTTATGATTTTAAAGATTTAATTTCATGGTGCATCGACAAATTCGATAACAAATAGAGAACAATACAATTGCAAGGAGAGTCCCCTTTTCTTTGGAACCTTTGATCTTCAAGAAAATACTTAGACTCCTATAAAAAACAATGATCATCAAAGGGGATGAAGCTAACGATTTCTTGAAAGCAATAAATGGTGAATTGTACCTTCTGCAAGAGTATCTTCAAGACCCAACAACGATACCAGAAGACCTTTGAAGTATCCAAGTTAGTTTGTTGAAAAATCCCTACCGAGAAATGGCATGGCCATTTGCCAAATTATTTGGACAAGATTCTACAACTTCTATCCCTTGTCTGGATTTGTATATCTTGCATTTTTCAATTCATGAGAATGAAATTTTTTATTGGGAGAGAATTGTCTCCAAAGAACTATCTTTTCAGTTGGCCAATTTCAAGAAGAATAAGAAATTCTACTTGTCCTCATATCTAATCTTCGCAATTACTAACTGTCATGTAATTTCCAAAGGTTTGCATTTATCCAAACAATTCAATTCTAAAGTCGACCCTCTACAGATGTGGTATTCCACCTTGTGGAAGAAAAATGCTATGTACCAATTTTATGAAGTACATAATTCTTTAATTTCTTCTTTCAAGAAACTTATTTTCGGACCAAAAATATCAATATTATCTTTGGAAGCATCAATGTTCTTAGATAAAAGAGGAAGCTTTGAAGCATTTCAGTATTATCAGAATTTATTGTTCCCTTAAAAAACCTTCATATCTCCCATTTTATGTGTCTGACAAGATGTTTATTGTGGAAGCATGCAAGAAGTATATATTTTGGGCACATTTCTTTCATGAAAAGGGGAAAAGAAATATATTCCTCTGTCATGGAATATTAGAGAAATAATGCTATGACATACTGCAAATATTGATGAATTTTCAATTCAATTTAAAGTTAGTAGATGAAATCAAAGGGTTCAACCCTCACCAGTTTTTTATGAAACATATGACATATGTGGGTTACAATGTCTCTTTTGTTAATACTTTACTATTCAGAGAAGAAGAAGATGATAGCCAGAACCCTCAAGCATCAATGATTGAAAAGAAACAAGAGGATATTCAAATTGTTGTTAGTATCACTAATCAAGATAGAGAATGGGGAAGAGTTGTAAATGAGAGAAGTACTATTTAGACCTCCTAACACTTCTCAGAAAAGCTTCCTACCTAAAACAAAATATCATTATGTTGCTAAGGAACAAAGGAAATCTTCAATAGACAATTTTGATGATGGAGGAGATGAAAACCCTCATAAGGGAAGTCTGGAAAGACTCCACAATCTCCCACTAACTAGAAAAAGGAAAATACAAACAAATAAGGAATGAGGAAGTGAGGTCATACCTAAAGAAGATATTGTTCTTGAAGATATGGACTTGGATGTGAACATTGAGGACATAGAATTCCTAGTGAAGAACAAAGAATTCAGGAAAATAGAAAAGTTGTAGTAGAATTGGCTACACATGAACCAATTCTATTTGACGAAGAGTCCATAACTTTGCACAGTGCCCTATTTGAAAAGGATCAAATAAATCACTTATCGAAAAGGTTCATTCAAAAATCAAAAAATTTCAAGGAAAATCAAGCTTAAAACTTGACCTTAATGGAGTTCCACCGTCTAAAATTGTACATATTCATGAAGTTATGGGTGAAGCCTTGAAAATGTCAGTTGGAGAAATGGAAAATGAAAATGCCACCCTAAAATAAAGAATCAAATAATTAGAAAGCACTTTGATGCCCCGACCCATATTTGTCAACCCAATTGCTACAATGTATCCCTATAAGAGTTTTGATGGAACACCAAAATATAGTTCGATATTAAGAGGAACATTGAGCTTACTTGTTGTTGTCAAAATATATGTTGGAGAAAACATCAAGAAAATAATGTTTCTCATTCTCGAGGCATGGGAATTAGCAAATAGTTTTATTTCTTTGGGATCAAAAACAACAAATTTGAGACAATACCTTCAAGATGATCTAGAAAATGACGAGGAGTTCCATAAAGGGGTTGTTTATACCTTTGTTATGAAAGTCTCAAGTATGAGTGAGTTCATAAGAAAAGAATATGACTTGCCTTTTACAGTCCGCATAAAGCAACTTAAAGGGGAGAGTTGTATTTAAAATTAATTGAGTTGGATTTAGCTAAAACAACGAGAAGTTAAAGACCCAAAATTAATATTAAATTATGTTCTTATGTCAAAGGAACAATTTGAAGAAAAGTTGGAATTATTGAAGACTGCATCAGCTGAGAGATTTAATAGATTGATTGAGTACTCAAAATTAGAAGTGGAACGTTGGTTAGTTAGTTATGCAAACAAAAATGAAGATATTGAAGATACACTTCACCAACTTTCAATATACTTTAGAGATTTGGAAAGTGCATTATTTTACATAAAAGTAAGTCAAGAAATAATTGTTGCGCGAATGAGAGATTATATTGAAAATTGGTTTTAAAATGTCTTAACTAAAATAAAGGAACAAAATCAAGAAGAGTTAGTTGCAATCAATCATGGAATTCCATCGAAAGAGATTACAAAAGGAAACTCAAAGAGAGAGAGAGAGAGAGAGAGAGAGAGAGAGAGAGAATCCATCATAGTAAGTAAATTGGTCATCTTTCATAATCTCCTATTCTTTATACTTCTCATCCAGAAATTATCTAGTTGTGCATTTTTAGTTTTCTGAGAACCCATAACTGATCTCTGACAGTCTACCTTTTCTTCTTTCAGGTCCAACCCAATTACACTTTCTTTTATGGTACATAGAAGTCGCATCCCTCTCCATTTGGACAAATGAAATCCTTTTATTTATTTGGAAAACAAAATGTCACACACCTACTACGACAACCTAGATTTTTCGTCTTTTTCTTCGAGGGACAGAATCCCCGAGACTTCTATGGGGCCTAGCGCAGACCCTCCCTTCCCTTATCCTCCTCCAAACGACCACAACCTGGCCTTAACAGAAATGCCTTTCGCAACTCGCGAGTTGGGAGTCAAGACTCTCGATTCCCTTTTCTCCAAACACCGATACCCGAGATATGATACGGGTATGGCTCCCTCCCCACTAGCGCCTGCTACATATAACCATAGGCTAGGCCAAACACTAGCACCACTCGCAACTTTGCTAGTTGAGGTGTTGAGCCCTCGTACTCTTCCTTTGTGAATTCCTGAGACGTGAGAGGTCAAGGTTACGTGGACTCTGCCAAAGCGATGCGCACATGCCACTTGTCTCCTCCGCTATACTCTGCTCACGAGTTGTGTCACCGCTGCCCATCGCACGAGACCTCGGCTCTCGGCGTTTCGCGGCCTTAGCGATCAAGGTGCAACTTCTTTGTCCTGCGAAACCCCGAGCCACGATAAGTCAACAGTGGGTTGGCTCTTTCCCAGGTGACATGTGTCCATCACCTGTCACCCATTCCCACCTTTCTCTGGGCGCTTGTTGTTACGCCACCTGTCAACCACAAGGTCCCCACCTAACGGATGTGCCACAACTTTGCATGAGCCCTCGGCGCTTGGCACTTTGCTACTTCTACAGTCGAAAAGAAACTCTCTCAAGTTTCGAAACCCCGATAGGTGATAACCACGAAAGTTCTGATCCCACGGTTCTCCCGTGGCCTGGATCCAACGGTCACAATCACATCGCAATCTCATGAATCATGAGTTCATGCAGCCCTACCCTTGACAACTCCAAGTCGCGAGTCAGCGAAATGCTACTCTCCTGCCTATACAAAGGCTAAGATCGACGGTCAATAGGGTTCCATCAGATCCTTGGATCTACGGTCCTGGATCCCATCGCTACTTGTGAAGGATGAAAGGGTCAAGGTGTTAACGCCTACGCTCCTTCTCTAGATCCATCGGTCTCGACAGATCTGGGGTATTCCCGAAAGGATTCTGACCGTTCGTCTACCAAATGATAGGGTATTCTCTCTTTCTATAATTGGGCTCGCTATCCCTTCTGAGCTTGAATCACGAAATTCAACTTCTCGGGGCTACAAACTCCCACAACTCCGAGACCTTAGAGAGCTACCCTTCCTTGCATAATGTTTCTAGACCTGGATTGCATGAACCTTAAGATGGTTCTTGGGAAATCATCCCTAATCTTAGTCGAGTCTCTGGGTAAAGGTTCGGCACGGTTCCAAGGTTTATGGGGTAATCCCCGGGGAAGAGTACTCTCGAGGAGCCTTCTCGGAACATTACGAGAGTCAAGCAAACAAGACGATTCTCAGTGGAGCGAACTCATGCCCCAAAATTAATCCTTTGTATAGAAACCAACTATGGCAAGTAATTATACACATGCATCCATTATTTCCAGTCTAAAACACTAGGCAATCATTCTACACAGAAATTATTATGGGCATATATACATAAGCATAAATTCATGATATTCAGTTTGAAATACAAGGTATAAAACACTTATCAGATCTACCAGGCATGATGAAACTGCTGAGAGGGGTGCTTGTTTCCACCCAACTGTAGGCTCAGTGACTCCAAACGACTTTACCACTAGCCACCACTGAGCTAGACCACGATTCTTTGAGGTTCATTCTCCTACTTCCAGCTCAACGGAAGTCAAGGACGAAGGTTACTCTCCTTCTCCTGATACAGGAAAATAATCCAGGACGAAGGTTACTCTCCTTCTCCTGATATTCAGAACGCCCTGCGTTTCCAGGGTTTTCTCCAGTTCTCCTCTGCGATCCCCGTCGCGCACGCTCTTCTCCTCTTCTTTTTCCACATTTCTTCTCTTGCCAATTTTTGTCTGCAAGGTTGTGTGTGGCACGAATTTCACCGTCTGTGGTCAGGTCTGAGGGCTGTTATGGATGGGCGGTTCACCCCCATCCCCTCATTAACTCTTGAGGATCCTCCCCACCTACCAATCTGACGGGAAATCCATTCCAAGATCAGAGAGCTTCTTTGGTTTTTGAGTAAGTATAAACCAATACGGTACTGGCTCGGTGGAAGTTGATGCAACCATTCCAGGTCCTTTCCACCACCTCTCATTATCCATCGTGGTCTCTTTTAGCACATCCCTCTCCAAGAAGTCATGCAACACATATTCATAACATAATTTACATTCATCGACCTTTTATGCAAAGGTTTGTCAAATCAAACATTCACATCTTTGAGTTTGCCATAGTTCTTGGCCAGTATAGTTATTTTTACAGACTGGGGGAAACAGGGTGTTACAATTCCCTCCCCCTTAAAGGAACATCGTCCTCGATGTTCTATCTATCATTATGACATGTATGTATAGAAGTAAACAAAATCGGATATGCTTGTTTCATAGCATCTTCCATTTCCCACGTAGCCTCATCTGGGCCAAAATGTTTCCACTGCACCTTGACCTGTGCAATGGTTCGGTTCCTAAGTGGGGTTTCCTTTCTGTCCAGTATGCATTGAGGTTCTGGTAGGAATTCTCCCTCTGATTCCACCTGGATCACAAACCAGTCAATTATATGATTAGAATCATGTACATATTTCTTCAATAATGAAACATGGAAAACATTATGTGCTTTTATTGTGGGAGGAAGTGCTAACCTATAGGCTATAGGTCCCACTCTATATAGAACTTCAAAGGGTCCACAATACCAAGGTGCCAACTTGGCATAAGCTCCCATCCTCAGGGAACTCTTTCTTAGCCTAACTCTGAGATATATGTGGTCTCCCGTATTGAATTCTCTTGGAGTTCTCCTTCGGTCAGCATAACTTTTATGTCTGTTCTGAGCGACCTTTAGATTTTGTTTTATCTAAATCACTTGTTGTTCCATTTCTTTCAACATGTCGGGTCCAATAGTAATTTTGTTTATGGGATTACTCCAATTGACTAGAGTGTTGCATGGTCTACCATAGAGGACTTTGAAAGGGCTCATCTCCAGGGACTCTTGGTAGCCATTGTTGTAGGCAAATTGCACCAGTGGCAGGAAATCTTCCCACTTTTTGGGTTGATGCATTACATGCATCCTTAGCATGTCTTCTAATATTTGGTTCACTCTTTCTATATGTCCATCGGTTTGAGGATGATAGGCTATGCTAAACAGTAATTTTGTCTCCAGACCAACCATCAAGAATTTCCAAAAGTTGGAAGTAAATTTCGTGTCTTTGTCAAACACGATCTCTTTAGGCATACCATGTAGTCTGAATATCTCCTTCATGAATATGTTGGTGATGTCTATTGCCTTGAAAATCGACTTGACAGGGATAAAATGAGCGGACTTGCTCAGTTTATCCACCACTACCATGATGGCGTCATTTTGTTTAGTCGATGTTGGTTATCCGGTGATGAAATCCATGGAGATGGTTTCCCATTTCCATTCCGGGATTGGTAGAGGTTGTAATAATGTTGTTGGGTGTCGGTGTTTTGCTTTAACCTGTTGGAATTCTATACATTTGGCTAAGTACTCAGCTATGTCTTTCTTCAATCCATGCCAATAGAATTGCTTCCTGGTGGATGTGATCATCTTCTGGTATCCTGGATGATCAGTATATGGTCTTTTATGTAATTCATCCATTATGAACCTCTTCAAGTTATTACAATCTGGAATATACAATCTGTTTCTGTAAGTTAGCAGACCTCCATCTATCATCTGGTAGTCTTCATACTTTATTCATGTGGGTTCTTTCTCCAGCTACGAGGTCACGGTCTAGAAGAATGTGTATGTTTCTTGTGCATTCCTGACTCTTTCCTTGATATTCGTCTCGCAGGTTCTCACCGCTATCAGGTGAATTGTTTTCATACTCCTACTAAGGGAATCGGCCACCTTATTTTCCTTTCCCTTGATATGTTTGATTTCGAAATCAAACTCACTAAGAAGGGCCATCCACCTAGCTTGTCTAGCATTGAGTTTTGGTTGGTCAAATAGATATCAAAATCCACGGTGGTCTGTCATAAGTACAAATTTCCTTCCCAGGAGGTAATGCCTCCACATTTTTAAGGCGTGCACTATGGCGGCCAGTTATAGATCATGGGTCACATAGTTGACTTTGTGCTCATTCAATTTTTGGGATTCATAGCAGACTACACTTCCTCCTTGCATAAGGACTCCTCTGAGCCCTTCCTTGCAGGCATTTGTGCACACGAGGAAGTCATTTTTGGGATCAGCGATCTTCAACACGGGTGCATGGGTTAGTAGATGTTTTAGGGATTGAAATATTTCTTCACATTCTCATGTCCACGTGAATTTAGCTCCCTTATTCTGGAGGGTAGTGATTGGACAACCAATCTTGGAGAATCCTTTTATAAATCTCCTATAGTATCCTGCTAAGCCCATAAAGGATCTGATATTTGAAACGTCCTTTGGGGTAGGCCATTCCATGATAGACCTGATCTTGTCAGGGTCTACTGCTACTCCTTCTTCAGATATGACATGGCCCAAGTAATGTATTTGCTTCTGGAAAAAGTCGCGCTTGTTAAATTTGGCATAGAGATGATGTTTTATTATCACTTGAAGCAAAATTTTAAGATGTTCCACATGTTCCTCTCTATTCTTGGAGTAAATTAATATATCGTCAATAAAAACCAGTACAAATTTGTCTAGGAATTTTTTGAGCACATTGTTCATCAAGCACATAAAAGTGGCAGGGGCATTGGTTAATCCAAATGGTACTACCACAAACTCATAGTGACCATATCTCGTCCTGAAGGCAATTTTGTGGATGTCTTCACCCTTGATTCGGACTTGATGGTATCCAGATCTCAAGTCAATCTTCGAGGAGATGGAAGCACCTCCCAATTGATCGAACAGGTCATCGATTCTAGGTAAGGGGTACTTGTTCTTTATGGTTACCTTATTGAGTTGTATATAATCTATGCACAGTCGGAGGGTACCATCTTCCTTCTTTACAAACAGAACTGGTGCTCCCCATGGAGACACGCTGGGCCGAATATAGCCTTTGTCCATCATTTCTTTTAGTTGTAATTTAAGCTCAACTAGCTTGAGTGTGCTCATCCTGTAGGGTGTCCTAGACACTGGCACCACTCCTGGTGCAATTTCTATCGAGAAGTCAATGTCCCTTCTCGAAGGTAGACCCAGCACCTCTTCTGAAAATACATCTCTATATTCTCTTAGTGTGGGGTGGTCTTCGAGGCTTGGTTTGTCATCTTCAACTGATTCCAACACCTGTATCGCATAAAGTGGACATCCCTTTCTGCAATACTTTCTCATTTGAAGGGTTGATATTCGTCTCACCGAGACAGGTTTTTGGATCCCTCGAAGGGTTATCCTTCTTCCTTCTTCACCTACACATTCTAAGGTTTTATGGTAATAGTCCAGTCTGGCTTTATATGTGGCTAGCCAGTCCATACCAATCAACAGGTCATATGATCCTAGGGGTAGTATGTTAAGGGTTTCTTGGGTGGGGAATTCACCCATTGTGAATTGGCAAGCTGGTATGACCTTCGCTACCTTTATTTTGGTGCCAGTGGCTAACTGTACCAACCATGGCTTGGTGTGTTTATGTGGCTGTAATTTACACTTATCAACAGCCTTAGGAACTATATAACTCAAATTTGAACCAGGGTCAATTAGAATAGACACTAGATGGTTGGTGATCATACCTTCCATCTCCACCACTAAAGCTTGGTGGTAAGCTTGCTTATTATCCAAGGCTGCATAGATTTGTGCCACACTCCTGGCCACATCATTGACGGTGGTATCTTCTTGAACGTTGTAAATTCTCTGACTGTTCTGTTGTCGGTGCGGACAGTCCCTCAGTAGATGTTCTTCTCCACAACCCCAACATTTCAAGGGTTATCTCTTTGGGTTATCAATCTTTCATGGGATAGATTCAAAAGGTTTATTTCCACTCTGGGAGGGGAAATTCTGTTGGTGTACACTTTGGGTTGGGAAGCTCATCCTTGAGTCCTTTTTATAGTTTTTAAATCTTGGGGATTTAAACCCCTTTTTCTAGAATCCCAAACTATTCTTCTGCTTCTAGCCTTCGCGAGGTTATGTCCGATGCCCCAGTTGTTCATAACGATATCTTGCCTTTCGGATAGTGTCTTCTAGGGTCTTTGGCTCGTCAAACTCAATCCTGTTCAGATATTCCTTAGGTAGTCCACTGATGAATCATTGCACCTTTGCCTTTTTTGCTTTTATATAGGGTACGTACCTCGGCAACTCGAGGAATCTGGTGACATATTCCTCTATGGTGAGTTGCCCCAGCTTGAGTTCATAGAATTCTTTAGTCTTTCCGTCAAAATACTTTTTCGACAGATACTTCTTCCTGAAGTATTTCTCAAACCGTTCCCAAGATAGGTCCTCTTCGTGAATCCCTTTTACATTCTTAAGGTCTTCCCACCAAATGGAAGCCTTCCCATTCAGGTTGAAAGTGGCTACTCGGGCCTTCAAATTTTCTGAGAAGTCATGGACTCTGAAATACTTCTTTAGTCCAAGCAGCCAGGCCTCCGCTTCCTCCCCCTTCTTTATTTCACCGTCGAAAGAGGGTGGTTTGGAATTCTTGAACTCTTTGAGATTATGACTTCTGGAATGCTTTCATTTCTTTCATTTTCTTCGGGAATAAGAACTAGTTCTGCTACTAGAAGATCCCTCCGAGTCACCAGTTTCCTTTCCAGAGGACTCGTCCGAATCTTGTCCCTTATCTCTGGGGTGGACCTTTCTCAAGGTGCTCTTCCCAGTGTGGCCACTTAAAAGACCACATTTCTGTATCTCAGGTGGACTTCGAATTTTCTTTGTCTGTAGTTGGTCCGCGTGACTGGTGTCAGGTCCATGCTGCAATTGTCTTTGTATGTCGAATAAACTCTGCAGCAAGACTACATTAATTTTCGTTTTCTTCTCTTGCTCTTTTATCAACCTCTCGTTGTCAGCCTTGCAGCTCTATAGTTCGACCATGAGGCTTCTCATAATCTCAGCTAGATCTGGAGGGGTCTCTACCGCTCTCCTTTCGTCAGAATCTTCGTCTCTATTGTGGGAGCCATCCCCCACTTCGTGGTGCGTCACCATTCTATGCTTCTACAGTTTTCCCGCGGTTGATCGTCCGCTTGTTGTGCAAGAAAAAAACTTGTTGTTAGTCAATATTATATTCATTCACAATCAGCGCATAATTCATATTTTTCAAATGCATACACACAATAGGAATTTTCATTCTTAACTTTGGCTTTTGATAAGGGGTTAGGATAGAGAGTTACTCTTTTTTAAGAGTACTTCAGATGGAGTTCCTGCGCAACTCGTCCATGAGCCTAAGCATGCCAAGTGTTGTAACCATGCTCTGATACCAATTTGTCACACACCTACTACGACAACCTAGATTTTTTGTATTTTTCTTCGAGGGGCAGAATCCCCGAGAATTCTATGGGGCCTAGTGCAGACCCTCCCTTCCCTTATCCTCCTCCAAACTACCACAACCTGGCCTTAACGCAAGCGCATTTCGCAACTCACGAGTTGGGAGTCAAGACTCTTAATTCCCTTTTCTCCAAACACCAATACTCAAGATACGATACAGGTATGGCTCCCTCCTCACTAGCGCCTGCTACATGTAACTGTAGGCTAAGCCAAACACTAGCACCACTCACAACTTCGCTAGTTGAGGTGTTGAGCCCTCGTACTCCTCCTTTGCAAATTTCTGAGACGCAAGAGGTCAACGTTACGTGGACTCTGCCAAAGCAACGTGCACACGCCACTTGTCTCCTCTGCTATACTCTTCTCACGAGTTGTGTCGTCGTCGCCCATCGCACGAGACCTCAGCTCTCGACGTTTTGCGGCCTTAGCAATCAAGGTGCAACTTCTTTGTCCTGCGAAACCCCGAGCCACGATAAGTCAACAATGGGTTGACTCTTTCCCAGGTGACATGTGTCCATCACCTGTCACCCATTCCCACCTTTCTCTGGGCGCTTGTTGTTACGCCACCTGTCAACCACGCAGTCCCCACCTAACGGATGTGCCACGTGTTCGCATGAGATCTCGGCGCTCGGCACTTTGCTACTTCTACAATCGAAAAGAAACTCTCTCAAGTTCCGAACCCCCGATAGGCGATAACCACAAAAGTTCTGATCCCACGGTTCTCTCGTGGCCTGGATCCAACGGTCACGATCACGTTGTGATCTCGCGAATCGTGAGTTCATGCAGCCCTACCCTTAACCACTCCAAGTCGCGAGTCAGTGAAATGCTACTCTCCTGCCTATACAAAGGCTAAGATTGACGGTCGATAGGGATCTGTCAGATCCTTGGATCTACGGTCCTGGATCCCATCGCTACTTACGAAGGTTGAAAGGGTCGAGGTGTTAACGCCTGCTCTCCTTATCTAGATCCATAGGCCTCGATAGATCTGAGGTATTCTCGAAAGGATTCCGACTGTTCGTCTACCAAATTATAGGGTATTATCTCTTTCTATAATTGGGCTCACTATCCCTTCTAAGCTTGAATCACAAAATTCAACTTCTCGGGGCTTAAAACTCCCACGACTCCGAGACCTTAGAGAGATACCCTTCCTTGCATAAGGTTTCCAGACACAGATCACATGAACCTTCAGATGGTTCTTTGGAAATCATCCCTAATCTTAGTGGATTCTATGGGTAAAGGTTTGGCACGGTTCCAAGGTTTATGGGGTAATCCCCGGGGAAGAGTACTATCGAGGAGCCTTCCCAGAAAATTACGAGAGTCAAGAAAACAAGACGATTCTCAGTGAAGCGAACTCATGCCCCAAACTTAATCCTTTGTACAGAAACTGACTATGGCACATAAGTATACACATGCATCCATTATTTCCAGTCTAAAACACCAGGCAATCATTCTACACAGAAATTATTATGGGCATATAAACATAAGCATGCGTTCATGATATTCAGTTCGAAATACAAGGTATAAAACACTGATCAGATCTACCAGGCGTGATGCAACTGCTGAGAGGGGTGCTCGTTTCCACCCAACTGTAGGCTCAGTGACTCCAAACGGATTTACCACTAACCACCCCCGAGCTAGACCACAATGCTTTGAGGTTCATTCTCCTACTTCTAGCTCAGCGGAAGTCAAGGACGAAGGTTACTCTCCTTCTCCTGATACAGGAAAATAATCTAGGATGAAGGTTACTCTTCTTCTCCTAATATTCAGAACTCCCTGCGTTTTCTCCAGTTCTCCTCTATGATCTTTGTCGCGCACGCTCTTCTCCTCTTCTTTTTCCACATTTCTTCTCTTGCCAATTTTTGTCTGTAAGGTTGCATGTGGCACAAATTTCGTCGTCCGTGGTCAGGTCTGAGGGCTGTTACAGATGGGCGGTTCACCCCCATCCCCTCATTAACTCTTGAGGATCCTCCCCACCTACCAATCTGATGGGAAATTCATTCCAGGATCAGAGAGTCGCTTTGGTTTTTGAGTAAGTATAAACCAGTATGGTACTGGCTCGGTGGAAGTTAACGCAACCATTCTAGGTCCCTTCCACCACCTCTCATTAGCCATCGTGGTCTCTTTTAGCACATCCCTCTCCCAGCAGTCATGCAACACATATTCATAACATAATTTACATTCATCGACCTTTTATGCAAAGGTTCGTCAAATCAAACATTCACATCTTTGAGTTTGCCATAGTTCTTGGCCAATATAGTTATTTTTACAGACTGGGGGAAACAGGATGTTACACAAAATATTATTTGTTAAATCCCAAGAGAACTACTTTGGGGTGCAAATTTAATGTTTCTCAAACTCTGAGTTCACGAGCACAATATTTTTGAAGTGCATCAATCATATTCGCTTTTGTTATGAATGAAAAACTCTTTTAAATTTATCTACAATTGTGGACTTTTATCTTCCTGTCTCATGAATGTGACCAAATTTTATTATGTTGTGATGGGTGTGAGGAATGTCTTGTTTTCATATTATGGTTTCTTTATTGTAGTATAATACTCTGTATATATTTAATTTCAGTCTTTGAAAGATTCCTGGTCCTTCTATCAGGAATTCTTTATGTGAATATTCTTTTATACTCGAATAGTATCCTTGTATTTTATTTCAAACAATAAAGATTGGGACTTACTACTTAGTATTCCCCTGTTCTTCATAGAATATGAAGTAATATCTTTTAGATAATAATAAAGGATTACCACCTCTATAAAAACGCAAGGGGATATTTTATCCTCGTGAGGTTGTTGTTGGGATTGTAACAAATTTGAACATCAACAATTTAAAATGCCAATAAGTTGTAGGCTGAAATTCACAAAGAATATGAGAAATTATAAGAACACTAAAAAATTAGAATTAGAAATTATAAGAACATTAAAAAAAAGGAGAATTGCTTACATCAATAAATAAGTTTTTCTAAGAAAAAAACAACTAATTTTTATTTCAATTTAGAATGAAAATCACATTTACATGTGCTTGAAACAAATTAGAAATATAAAGAAAATATAGTCGAAAATTGCATTGATAAGAATAAAATTACATAATTAATATATGTGTTAGTTCTTTCTCTGTAAAAAATAATATTCAATCTAACCCATTTTCTCCTTCTTCTTAACCTCATGCCACCCTCGTGAAGAAGAATCCATATTGTCTACCTTTTAACTCATAATTTAAGAGATCAGGAAGGGAAGAGGGAACCAATTCCTTATCAGAATCAGAGGTATTAGTTTCATGAAACTGCTCCATTCCCCCAGAAGAGACAAAAGGTATCACTTCCATCCTTGAGAAGGAAAGATCGATATTCTTGGCTTCTGCTTTATCCTCTGAGATGGGACAAAGTTCCCTAAGTGACACTACTAGACAAGCATGTGTAGCCTTCTCAAAATCTCATGTTTTCTTATTTTCTTTATCCTTTTACTTTTTTTTAGTCGACATAAATGTCCAACTTTTTTATTTAGATTTAGCCCTTTTATTCCGTGAAGTATTAGCTTGTGCATGAGGATAAGAATCATGTAAATGTCTTGGAAGATGATAGATATGGCATCGAAATGTTATATTCTCATAATCTAAGACACGGCTCCATATAAAAAAATTCCATTTGAGAATCATTTTGTCTGGAAGACCCTTATTGAGGTCAATCTCAATCCATAGTCGAGCATATGTACATAGTCTAGTTATATCTCTCTCAAAATATGTTTTATGTAACTACCCAAAACATTCCCAATATCCTGCATAACTGATATATGCCATAAATGCAAGGGAAAATTGGAAAGGCGAACACAAATTTGCATCCAAGTAATGGACATAGAGCTTGGATTAAATTGTGAGAACCAAGGAGTTATAAATAGTCATGTGCTTCCCCAAAACCAAGGCCCCTTCTCTAAACTTTCTTATAATCAACATGATAAAAAAAAATGAAGTATAAAAAAACCTTTTGAATATAGAGACATCCCACAATTATGTGTTCAAGTCTAGTGAATCCATGGGAACAATTCTGACAAAGGAGGAAAATAACCATCAAATATGCATATAATAGCAGTTGATTCATAGTTTTGATGAAAAAGAGTGATCGCTCACATTGTAATCACATCAATACATAAGTGTCCTTATAATAACATTAAAATATATAAAATTGTTCACATCAAAATCAAAGCATCACATGGTTAAGTGTTCATTGTCCTTCCTCGTATGCATGAAGTAAAATTGGAACTATGTTTTATTGTCTTAGGCTTCATGTATGGGGTTGATAGCTAGGTACCGCAAAAATCACATAACCCTTCCTTGGTAGCCTCAAGAGGGAGACTAGGTTTTTGGTGGATACTAGCGACAGGATGAAATTGTGTTTTGGTCATGGAGTATGGTGTAACACTTCTTATGATTGGCTAAGAGCTCATCTTCCTCGAACATAAAGAAACATGTTAACAACCCAAAGACATGTGGCAAGAATGATAGTTTTCCCCCTTACAAACTACTAGTGGATTACTTTAAGTGGCTAGGTTTTGTTTGCATAAGATGATGTAGCTATATGTAAGGTCTTGACATTGTATCAACAAAAACTAAATTAACTCTCAATATTGTAGACTTTTTATGATTTGGTTTCCTTTTAAAAATAAAATTAGTTTTAAAAAATTTAAATCTCATTAATAATTTCTTTAATGATATAAATAAAAACTAAAATATTTGTTTTAAAAATAAAATTAGTTTTAAAAAATTTACATCTCATTAATAATTTCTTTAATGATATAAATAAAAACTAAAATTATAATATTTAAAAATTTATTTTGATAAATTATTTTTTACCACATATTGAAAAACTTTAAAAAATGTAAACTCATAACCATTTAAATTGCAAATAAAAGGTATATTAAATTTTTTTAACTTGCACACGAAAAATATACTAAATTATTTTAGAATTGCACATGAAAACTATACTAAATTATTTTGACTTGCAAATATACTAAATTATTTTAGACTTGCACATGAAAACTACTAAATAAACTTTATAAAAATGTAAACTCATAACCATTTAAATTGCAAATAAAAGGTATATTAAATTATTTTAACTTGCACACGAAAAATATACTAAATTATTTTAGAATTGCACATGAAAACTATACTAAATTATTTTGACTTGCAAATATACTAAATTATTTTAGACTTGCACATGAAAACTATACTAAATTATTTTGACTTGCAGATAAAAGTATACTCATGAAAACTATACTAAATTATTTTGACTTGCAGATAAAAGTATACTCAATGTTGCAGGATAGTCTGAAAAACATAATACACAAACTTGCTAGTTTTGTCAAAGTCCTTTAAAGGATAGACCCTTCGATTAATCCTTCGTTTGGCGCTCCCTCCCTGTACATGTTAGAATTGTCAGTGCGGAAAACATAATTCACAATGATAATTAACAATCACACACATAAGATATAGACACAGGGATTTCACGTGGTTCACCCAAACGTTGGGTTACGTCCACCAAGCATATGCATTGGTTCTCTTATTATTCGGATTATGGAGATTACATCAGATTTGCAAGTCTCTCATACACTCAGTCTCTCACAGTCGTTTTTCCTCTATGGGCTTACATGAATTTATACATTCACACATGAAATTGACTATTAAATGCAATCCCTATCCATATTCTAACTTGGTCTATTTGGTTGAACCAACGCAGAATAATATGATCCAAATCTATTTTTGGTAATTGGTTGTCACCAAATCCCAACAATCTCCACCTTGACAACAATTAACCTGATACCTTGCTTCTTCCTTTTGATCATCACCTTTTCTGCAAGCCAAGAGAAGCCAAGCACCACTGCAACTTCTCTAATAAAACTGGTTTCATGATCTCGCTTGTGTGAGTTGCATGAGTTTGGATTCCATGAGGGGTCACTCCACCTCTAACATGTCTTCCACAACTATGTTGTGAGACACATTTAGTGATAAGTCTCCTTCTATCCAAAACACCTGTATTACAATATACATTACAATCATCACAGATCATCTCAATGTAACCATTATAGGTGACATTTGTGCTTCTCAAACACTGAAGCACCCATTTCACTGCAACACCTAAATCTGTCACATTTCTAACAACATCATTAGCATGTGAAACTTCTGGTCTTAACCATTTCATTGCATACAGCAAACCTCCTACTAAACTTACACGAGACATAACCTTTTCTTCTTTATAGACAGACCCTATACTTGAAGAAAACTTATAATGGAAAGCAAGAGAGATAAAAACTAGTTTTACAATGTTCATTCTGAACTCCAACCACAACTTACCATTACCATCTCTATGTACTTCTATGCCCTTAATTTTTTTTGCTGCTCCTTGATCCCTCATCTGAATTGTCATGTCCATCTAAGTCACTTTCTTACTGATTTTATCCATGCTTCGGCTTGCATCGAGCATATCATCAGCAAAGAACATCAAGACTGTGAATGTACTATAAATTGTATAGTCATTCCTACCATTTGAAAAAATCTGACTCACTATGAAGGATTCAAACATCTTGTACATTTGCCTGGGTACCATTAGGCCATACAATGAATTACGTAGCATGCAAACAAATTTACTGTTGCGATATTGAATCAACCCTTTTGGTTGTTCCATACATACTATATCTTTGTCAATGATGACCTTGTGAGAAGTAGGATCCCACACACAACATCCCTTTATACCATCATCACAACTTGCAGAGATATAAAATAAGCAGGAATTCAGAAACAAAGATTTTAAGTTTGGAACTGATTTACCTTTTACCAGTACCTGCAATTCTTTCTTGTTCTTATGACCTTGATGCTTCTGCCATAAATAAGAAAATGCATCTGTCACTTCAGATGCCACTTCAGTACTGCCTTCCAGCTTATAAGGGTTATCAACCTTTGTTGCCTTCATCACTACTAAATTCCCTTTCGACACTATGAGAGCTCCACCTTGACCTGTGTACTTATATCCACAAGAATCCAACACTCCTAATGAAATCAAATTTGATTTAAGCTCAGGTACATATCTAACATCCGTTAATTCCCTAACAATACCATCGAACATCCTGATTCTAATACTGCCAACCCCAACGGTTTTACAGCGAATACCATTGCCCATAAACATTGCACCCTCATCAATACATTGGTAAGAAAAGAACCAATTTCTATGTGAGCACATGTGGTGGGAGGCACCTGAATCTAACTGTCATTCTTCTTGATATTGTAAATTACTAGAAACGAATAAAATGTGATCAATTATACCTGAATTTGTTATAGTCAAATTTGCTTCCTTCGTAGAGTTTTCCTCAGATTCCTTTCTCTTCCAACAATCTTTCTTGAGATGTCTTGTTTTTCCATAGTGCCAACATTTTGTTTTACCCTTTCTCTGTCTTGACTTAGATCGGAAAGAACTTCTGTCATTCTTCTCTGTGGTTCGACCTCTGATGAACATCGCCTCTAAAGTTCAAGTTTATTTACTGGATTTTCTCCTCATCTCCTCAACCAACAAAGCTCCCACAATAGAGTCATAATCTAAAACATCTGCTAAGCTAAAGCTAATGGAGGTAACTAGATTATCCCAAGATTTAGACAACGAACACAATAGTGTAATAGCCTTATCCTCATCTTCGAATTTAACTTCCATACTAGTCAATTGAACTATAAGGGTATTGAAGGTATTTAAATGGTCAGGGACTTTTGTACCTTCTTTCATTCGCAAACTGTACAGTTGTCTCTTCAAGTAGATTATGCTTGTCAAGGACTTCGTCATGTATAGACTTTCCAACTTGCTCCACAAACCGACTGTTGTCTTCTCCGAGAAAATATTGAATAGAACATCGTCGACCAAACATAGGCGTATGGCACTCACTGCTCTTGCATCCATCTCATCCCAGTCATCATCTGTTATGGATGCGGGTTGCTTTGTTTTTCCCAAAAGCGCCTTCACCACGCCGTTTTGCACGAGCAGATCGTGCATCTTGAGCTTCCAGAGCTCAAAGTTGTTTTTACCGCTGAACTTTTCAACTTCAAACTTCGAACTCTGCATCTTAGCCATTAACTCAAAAAATCTCCTAATGTCCAAATCACTGCTTATAATAACCAAAACCCCTTTTAAAAATAATGCGGAGGAATGATTGATCTAAACTTTACAAGGTTTATTAAAAAAGTTTACTCAAAAAACCCAAAATCTTTTATTAAAGAAAAATATTCACCTTTTTAACTTCACTTTATACCTTTGTTTTATATACTATATTCCCAATTTTTTAACTTCACTTTATACCTTTATTTTATATACTATATTCCCAATATAGTCATTCCTAAAATAAATAAATAAATCTCCACGTGACTTGGCTGCGCACTTTTTAATTAATGAAAATTTCCACCTTCTAACTCACCCACGACTTGGCTTTCACTTTTTTTTTAAATAAATTCAATTTTGAAAACCCAAAGTATTTCACCATACCTTAACTTTTCAAAAAAATAAAGCATGCCAATATTTTTACTTGGGAGATAGCGGCTCAAGAGAGGGCTCCCACAGCGCTCCCTCCAATTCTTTCCGTAATTTCTTAAGATCGGCGAGACCCTAGGGCTGATATTTTAATCAGAAAAAGACCCAGCGCTGATATTTGAAAACGGCGCTCCTTTCGAGCAACCCATGCAGCCAATCCAACACAGCGATCTCAACGAGCGGCTCTTCCAGTCTGTGGCTTTCTCAGGGTCTGATACCACTTGTTAGAATTGTCAGTGTAGAAAACACAATTCACAGTGATAATTAATAATCACACACATAAGATATAGACACATGGATTTCAAGTGGTTCACCCAAGCGTTAGATTAAGTCCACCAAGTCTCTTATTATTCGGATTATGGAGATTGCATCAGATTTGCAAGTCTCTCATACACTCAGTCTATCATAATCGTTTTGCCTCTATGAGCTTACATGAATTTATACATTCACACATGAAACTGAATATTAAATGCAATCCCTATCCATATTCTAACTTGGTCTATTTGGTTGAACCTTCCCGTGTGCGGCTTCCTCAGGGTCTGATACCACTTGTTAGAATTGTCAGTGTAGAAAACACAATTCACAGTGATAATTAATAATCACACACATAAGATATAGACACATGGATTTCAAGTGGCTAGACTAAGTCCACCAAGCATAGGCATCGGTTCTCTTATTATTCGGATTATGGAGATTGCATCAGATTTGCAAGTCTCTCATACACTCAATCTCTCATAGTCGTTTTGCCTCTATGAGCTTACATGAATTTATACATTCACACATGAAACTGAATATTAAAGACAATCCCTATCCATATTCTAACTTGATCTATTTGGTTGAACCAACGCAGAATAATAAGATCCAAATCTGTTTTTAGTAATTGATTGTCACTAAATGCCAACAGTACACACCAACTGATATTTCACATATTGAAGCTTCCTACTTTGTAGGTAGAAATCCAATTCACTCTCGGTATGGCTCATTGGCTGTCCCCTCGTCTTCCCAACTGAGAAAACATATCTCAATCATTCCATCCCCTTCCCTTCTGTATCAAACATCAACCTCAATTACATCTCTACAAACCCATAATCATCATCCTGAAAGACCATCAAATCCTCTTCAACAAACCCATCTACATAGCTTGGAAACTAAGTTTGGACTTACCAAAAAATACCTATTAGATCATTCCAGTTTCCAGAAATTTGATTTTCATCCACTGAGATCCACCGAGCTCGTTACTGGAAGCAAACCATGGTTTCAATATCAGACCACTTCACATTTTTCTGGATCAAGAGAAAATCTGTTGGAGGGAGAGAAAGAGGCGAGGATTGTGTCATGGATTGATGTATACTTGCCCAAGCTGTTGAGGCCATATGCCCACTTGGCGCGCGTGGATAAATCCATTGGGACCTGGTTGCTGGCATGGCCTTTTATGTGGTAAGTCTATTACACCCTGTTGCTTTTGTACACACTTTCAGCTTTGTCTTCTGTCATTCTTTCAGTTTTCTAGACACAGACAATTTTGTGAGGTTAACTGTGTAAGCAACGGAGACTTCCTAACTAAGTCACCTGTTTATATATATGTGAGCGGGTGTAGGTATATCCAGATATGGAGATATATGTTAGCATGTAGTTATATGCATAAATATGATTTTGACCTGGCCACTGTGCTTTGGTTTGGTATTTGGTAGATGTGCACCGGTCTTTCTCAATGTGGAAGAATATACAAGAATATACAAGGAAGAATATTCAATTGGTATTCATCATTTGGAGTACCATTTAGAGTGGGTTAACTTGGGAGCAATCGTTCTTCTCGAATTATTTTTTTGGGAGGATTTTTGGCTCAGGTTTTAAATTTTTTGCTAATCCAGAATTTTGATCGATTTTTTGAGCATCTAGGTTGGTTTAAAATGGAGCAAAACTCCTAGGGTAAGGCTTTGAAATGCATGGAACTTTGATCCATGTAAAACTCATTCTACCCCTGAAAATCTGGCCAGATTCAAGCCCATTTTTTTTGCCTGAAAAGTGGGTCTGTTTGTTCCAAAGTTAACCTACTCCGTCATTTTTGTTAAGGTCAGCAATATTCAGCCTGCTAAACAGCAGTGAATGCTGTACCAGTTGAATTATAGATCGTTGAATCTAAAAGCAATTCTAATTCGATGACCTATAATCCACCTGCCACAGCATTCAATACTAAATAGCAAACTGGATGAATATTAACGACCTTTTGCCAACACAGATACACTAAAATGGATAAATATTTACCACCTTTTACCAACACAGGTACACTAACAAGTTTCATCACAAGTACAAGCACAATTATCATTGAAAAAATTTAAACCTGAATGAAGGTGTTACAAACACTCAATTTTCATTAATCGGCCTGATAAGCCAATGTTGAAAATTATCGATACAGTATATTCATTTACAATTTAGGTTAAAGCCATCCCATGAGATACGTCAATCTAAGTATGTTATTGATCAGAGTTATTTTAAGCTTATTTAGACCTTAGTTTATTAACTACATTCAAAAGACATAGGTTCAAGGTTCTAAGATTTTTTATTTTTCAAACAATTATCATTGAAATTCATAAAGTAATAGTTTGTAGATGGATTTTTTAAATATTTTATGTTTTTGATAGTTTTTGTTGAAATTGGATAATATAAATTTATTTAAAATCACAATTTTATATTTTATATTGTTTAAATTATATTTCTGAATATATAAATAAATTCAGCAAGCTTAAAAAAACTCTCAAACACTAGTATTATACATATTTGTAAATTCAACAATTTCATGCTTATTTGGAATAAAATTAAAAGAGCATTGGCTGTATTTGTATTAATGAACGGGTATCAGATTGTTAGAATCAAGAGTCTAGAAACGATTTACTGTGTAAATGAAATTATATTTTAATATAATTTTGAGATATTTTTTTATTTGAAAAAATTAAGATTTTTAATATATTTCCTTAATAAATATTAAATATTTAAATATGTAGTTTCAAAAATTTATCGCAGATTTGTAGCAGATAATGTCCCCCAAAATCCAAAGTACAACGTTTAGGGTAAAGTACAACGTTTAGGGTAGGGCTTTTAATACATTTCCTTAATAAATCCTTCGTTCTTTAGGGCATGCGATTCCGAAACCGCTAATTGTTTGAGCCAGATTGCACATTGTTGTACTTCCGCAACTTTTATCATTCTTTATAAAGAATGTCAAAACTAAAAAAAAAATGTCCATGGTCAAAACCCTCAATTCAACTATTTATTTAAATTCCAACGTGATCAATCTCTGACGCAGTTGTTGCCCCTGCCCCGGCCCGCTACACTCAGAGTCGCTGCAAATCGAAAATCGTGTGAGCTGAATTTGTTGAGGGCGAATGGGCGACTCTGAATCAGTTACACACATTATTTTTTTGGATCTTTGTATTTGCATGATCATTATTGAAATTGAAGAATTGAGATATTAAATTATCAATCTCAATATATTAGTCAACATTTTAGATTAAATGTTATTTTTTTAAATATATAAATATTTTTTCGAATTACAATTTGTTTTCCAATGGGTAAGATATTATTTATTATAAAAAACTATCAAAATAATACATAAAGCAAATTAAAAAGTTAAAGGATGGATTAGTTAAACAACAATAAAAATATAAAGATCTTGATAACTTGTTAAAAAATAAATTACTAAGAAAAAATTATAAAATTCATAGCTTAAAAAATTTTACTCAAAAAAATTTGTACAAATTAAGATGTCAAAAAATATGAAATATTGCAATTAGAAACTAGGACAAAGGAATCAAGATCTAAACAAAAAAACTCAACAAATCAAACAACAATAAAAATATAAAGATATTGAGAATGTGCTAAGAAACATATTACTAAGAAAAGATGATGAAATTCCTAGCTTAAAAAAATTTAGTCAAAAAATACTTGCACAAATCAAGATGAAGATATTACTAAGAAAAGATGATGAAATTTCTAGCTTAAAAAATTTTAGTCAAAAAATACTTGCACAAATCAAGATGTCACATGAAGCATGCAATTAGAAACTAGGACAAAGGAATCAAGATCTCAACAAGAATTTATCATAAAAATATGAATAAAATTATCACCTAAGGAACCTTAGACAGAGGTTGCTTGAACAAATTAAAAGGTTAAAAGATGAGAAGCAGTGCAATTAGAAACTAGGACAAGAATCAAGATCTCAACAAGAAGTTCAATATGAATAAAATTATCACCTAAGGAACCTTAGTCAGAGGTTGTTTGAACAAATTAAAAGGTTAAAAGATGAGAAGCTAGAGAATCAAGACCTTAAAGATAAAGTCGTCAAATTAGAAAATGATGAAGAACTCTCACGCACAAGGGATCGTAACCAAAGCTTACTTACATAAGAAACTAAAAAATCATAAGAAATCGATATAGATCAAGTTAGAGCAACTTACCAACAAAGAAGCATCGATTAGTAAAGAACAAATCATCGATCTAATTGAAATAGAAGAATTATTAGATGTGAAAATCCAAACCATGGAGAAAGGAACCAATACATAGTCAATTGACATCACAGATCCTAAAGATGCAAATCTAGTTGAAATAGAGATATCTTCAGATGTTGAAGTACAAGCAATGGAAAATCCCAATGTGCTTAATAATAAAAATTCAATGATCAACAAAGTGACACCGATGTATGAAGAACACATAATAGCAAAAGTGAATCAAGAAAACACTACAAGTATTTTAAGGAAAAACCGTGCTACAAGGACACTTTATCTATATTCTAATCACAAGAGTCGATACTTTAATTGATTTGTGTATCAACCTTGCTCAGAACAAGCACAATATTCAAACTATATTTCAAAGAATATTAATTCCGATACAATTTGATCTCAAAACAAAAGTTGTTTCCACACAAATCCAAAGAAGATTAAATTAGGGTGGTCACACCCTTTCACATTTCGACAATTCTACTCAATTTTTAGAAGAGCATATTATCTTGTGTTTTTAATCTCAAAAATGAAAAGTTATGATAAGTATTGCAAACTAGATGGAAGAGGCATTTTTTTTTTCACAAAATGCTTTGAGGACAAAACATCTTTAAAAGGATAAAAAATGTAATAAACATAAATAAATAAATATTAAATAATAATAATAAATGAAGAGACACATCCTAACTAAGGACATGGTCTAACCAAGGGATATGACCCATCAACCTCCTCACGAGTCAATGTGTGTATACTATCACATAGATCGTTGTAATCATCTATCTCATATTTAATTGTTTATATATTTTTTTGTCATTTATGGATTTTGATCAATTGTCCTTATGTTGAATATTTATTAATAAATGAACTTTGTTTATTTCAATATTGGCACAACTGTATACATATATAAAGTATGGATATATGTGGTTTTTATATTATGGCATTTACACTTATAATTTATTGTTTGTACATTGTTTGATTCACATATGTGTTACTAGAAACTTGATTAAAAAATCTGTCTTATTCTTGTTCTGAATTAATCAGCGTAGATCCATCTTAAACTATAGAACACCTAGCTACTCTCGATACAATAATCAATTGTATATGCATAATATACACTAATATACACTAGGAAGAGGGATTCACTTTTCTTATCTCTCAAAATTGTCTAATCTCATTTCTTATTTTATTCTTGTTTGTCATTTCACTCACTATTTCCTGATTTGTTACATACATTCATGTTTCTTTTCCTTTGAAACCATACCAAAATATTGTTTTGTTTCTCCTTTCTAGTAACATAGTATGGAGATACTTGGCCTGTCACACATTGGGATCCAATTTCTCAATGCATTGGACAACTCTAGCATGTTTCTTTTCCTTTGAAACAATACCAAAATATTGTTTTGTTTCTCGTTTCTTGTTTCCAGTAACATAGTATGGAGATACTTGGCCTCTCACTTACATTGGCATCCAATTTCTCAGTGCATTGGAAAACTCTAGAAAAAGATGATTTTTTATGATATGTTGGAAGTTGGCACTCTCTAATTGTGATGATATGTTGGAAGATGGTACTCGCTAATTGTTGAAACAATGGAATATATCATAATCACAAAACACTGTGTAGACTCGTGAGTCATCGCTGTAGATGGGTAGGTTTGATCCAGACCCCGCAGGTCTAACTCGGAGTTGGGTTGCCCTGCCCAACACTGCCTAAAACCCAGTTTTTGTAGGGCCAATCGAGTCTTAGCAGGACCTGTTGAGTCTTAGAAAGGATGCTGAGTCTTAGAAGGGACTACCGAGTCGACATAAAATCGCTGAGCCTTATGAGTAAGGGATTACCGAATCAACATGAAATCGCTGAGCCATATAATTTCAGATTTGACACTTTGGACTCTTTACATTGGACAATTTAGTATTTGGTAACCTTTGTTCAATTTGGTTTATGAATCATTTCATAGCATCGCGTATGGTGGTTTTGAATCATAATGGATAAATGATGATATGACAATTGATTGCAATCTTATGATATATTTGATTATTATCAAATCATTGTCTGGTTTACTGACTTGTTTTTCAGGGTTTTAAGTTGGGTTTCATTTTTAGTCAAAATGAGTGAACAGTAGTTTAAATATTAGACGTTTTGAATTTTTTTCAGCTATATTTTTTAATAAGTTTTGGTCAGAAATCAGTTAGAAATTTAAAAGAATTGATGGAATTGCATATACGAGATGTTGAGATTGCACAATTCAGGTGAATTAGAGATTTTTCAGGGTGCTGGATTCATTTATGCATTCAAAACTGCAATTTAAACAATGAAAAATTATGATTTAGCAAATAATTGGAATCCTAATAATAATTGCCAAAAAAAAAATCTAATTATGACACTCTGAGTAAAATCTATGCCTTTAAAACTGCAATTTAAACAATGAAAAATTGTGATTTAGCCAACAATTGGAATCCTAATAGTAATTGCCAAAAAAGAATCTAATAATTATGATACTCTGAGTAAAATCTCGTGACTTTGGGATATATTGTAGCATTTGCAGGTTCTACATGGCATGGCATTATTCAGAGGGCTTAACCTTCTGATTGCATATCTGTAAATGCCAACTTCTTATTCTTCGTTTCATACAGATATGGTTGGACATTGGCCCTGGGATTTTCATTTCTTGTGCATGGGATGTCTCTGTGGGAATCAACATTGCGCTGACATGTTAGCAAATGCCACCTTCTAATATTTAGCCCTATGGGATACACTGTGTCTAATATTTAGCCCTATGGGATACACTGTGTCGGCTTGATTTTGGTTTTGTGCGTGCAGCAACTCCATCCAAGGTTGTGACTGCTTCTATATCACACCCTCTACACCCAGTAAACTATCTTGTATGTTAATCTGTGAGAAGTCTGATTCTTGTTGGTAGGGAAGGGAAGGGGTTCATGCCCTTGGTGTCTTCTCCTCTATTTCATTGAACTAGTTGCTTCCATTAATATGGCCTTCAAAGTTGATGTTCATGCCTATGTTGTTTTCTTGTTTATGATAGTCCTTATGCATTGAAGGGCTTACTCATACTTGTACTCCTATGAATCTTCAAGTATATCTAATATTGCAGTCCATGCTACTGTCATCAAAACAAATTTGAACTGTGTCTATTTATTTATCTATCTATTTACACATATATGTATATATTAAAAAAAAAATATTAATAAAATCTGAATATCACTGTTATGGCATGGGACAAATTGCCACAATAAACTACATTTTAACATGCTTGAATACAATCTTACCAGAAAAATGAGTAAACACTATTTTTTTAACAAGAACAAAATTTTATTAATCTTCGTTGGATTATAAGCTACCCAGCTATACCTGTAGGCAGCAAAGACTGGTAGGCTCCTACAAAAGTCAAGTAGATCTTTATCCCTGTTCCTTATTACGTTTCTTCTCAGACTTTGATTTTGGGTAAGAACTTGAAATTGATATCTTGATATGAGGAGCTCCTTGCTTTGCCAACTTAGCTAGAGTTGGGTCTTCCTCTCTAGGTTATGTTTTCCCAACTCCAGAATTTTACAATTGGGTATCTTTATGGCGTTCTCTATTGGCTGGTGGTCTTGGGTCAATTGGCATTTGATTTTCTAACTGACTCACAGACTACCTGTGCTTATTTTTCTTTATTATTTTCCAGAACCATCCAAAGTTTCTTTTGAAATAGATGGCTGATGGCCTTATACCTGAACAATTATTTTTTTTAGACATGCCTCCTAGGCCAGATTCTCATAGCCCAATTGCTGGGTCCGTTTGAAATCTTCACAGTGAAGGATAATATTGTTTGGTAGACTTTTATTCAAGTTCAACTTTACACATATTCTGGCACAAGGAAAGAAGACTTAACATATAATATTGTTTGGTAGACTTTTATTCAAGTTCAACTTTACACATATTCTGGCACAAGGAAAGAAGACTTAATATATCTACCCAGCTGAGTTTCCAATTTCTTTTAAGGTCTTCTGTTCGTACAAGTAGGGGGATATTCAACCATCTTACTTAAACAAGGGTTGAGGAAATAATCATTAAGTGTTGAGGAAATAATTATTAAAGCAGGGTTGAATTTGAAAAATCATGGTTTGATAAAAACCAACTTTACCTCAAAACCACATACCACATTCCGTTCTCCATGATCATAAATGGTGGCCATAGCCCATTGACTATAAATCAAAGCATTTTTATGTAGTTGTTGTACCCATTAATCTCCTTCAAAGAAATTTGTGATAAAAAGGTGTAATGAACTTTTTCCACAATTAGACTCCCTAGGTGTGGAGTTTTGCTTTTGTGATAAAAAGGTGTAATGAACTTTTTCCACAATTAGACTCCTTGGGTGTGGAGCTTTGCTTTCCAAAGGGGAACTTTGGGTTGTTAGACTCCTTGGGTGTGGAGCTTTGCTTTCCAAAGGGGGACTTTGGGTTGTTGATGTACTCATTAATCAGAAAATATGTGAATAATTAAAAGAAAATTCAATATGTTTGACGTAAGCCATTATTTATTGCTCAATTTGAATCCTTAAAATTTTTCAATTGGTATAGGTCAGATCCTTTAGAGTACAAGATCAGGTCAACAACACGGCACGAAGTCATTATAACAATAAAATACTTACAAGAATACAATCTATGAGGATAACACTACATCCCACAACCACTCAGGCTAGACCCAAATGATAATAAAAAGTGCATATATATATATATATATATATATATATATATATATTCTGCTAAATTAAAAATATAAACTTAAAAGAATACAAGATGGTCACAATGCCCCATAAATATGAAAAGAAGGTGCCTTGTTATCGTATATAAGATGTCCGATCATGTACATCACACATTAAGTATCAGTGGTTGCCGAGGGTCAAGAGTCAAAATTGATGAGACCAAACTAGCAATGCCCTCTACCCCTTTTATGAGGCCTAGTAGTGGGTCTTGCGCTAGGAGTGGAAGATCTTGACATCAAACATCTAGTGGAAATAGAGCCAACAACTATTTGTTCCCACACCTAACTTTACTAGTCCTGTAGTCGTTGGTTGTGCTTTGGTGCCTCTTTCTTTTGGTCCTCATGCCCATTTAACCCAATCAAGTGAATCATCAAAAATAAGTCTCTCAATGTCCCCCATGTTAGATTTTTACCTAGTTTCTCAATAGCTAATTCTCCTTCCTCTTGGTGTAGTAATTCCAACATGTTACTCACTTCATGATTTGTGCAAGGGTTTTGATGGCACAACACTAGGTTGCGTTGGGGTGAGAGTTTTTGTTATGTAGGGGTGAGTTATGAGGGTAGATGCATGCCTTAAGCATGCATGAACAAGTTTTCAATTTGATATTTAGTTCATCTTTTAGTTTTAGGTTGCATGCATGGTTTATTCTTCGATAGAGTATAGATATTGAAGCAACCAGGGGTGCATTGCTTGAGAGGTTATATTTACGAAGGAGGGGCATAAATCCCAAGGATACATGTATCTATTTAAATCCAGTTTAGAGTTCCAGTTACTGCATGCTTTGATTTACTCATCTCCAATTGGGGCGCTCCACTCCTGACACTCCTATCCATGCAAGATGGTGCACTAGGTGATTTGATTAGGGTTAGGATTTGACATAGTGAAATCGAGTGCTTCTTGCACGTGTCTAGATATGTTGTACTTTCCCACCTTTTCCAATTCTATAAAAGGATATGCACGACACATTATTGTGTTGGTTAGCAACTTTTAGTTTTGAGCTATTGCAATGTCCTTTCTTTTTCTAATTCGGATTTTCAACAGAAGATAGATGTGATTAAGAGTTCAAATATGTGTCTTCACTATTTGTATTTCCAGTAGTATGTGTTTGTATATTAATGTATTTAGAAGTTGTTGTTTTGATTGAAGTTTTTCATTTTTCTAGCTACCTAGTATTTAAGTTATTTTTTGCATGTAGAATCTACTTACCATGTTCTGAAAATTAACATGGTATTAGAAAAAGTTCTCTTAAATATTCTTGGAACCTGTGTATGGAGAGGTTAGTTCACTATGAGAGGGAGTTGATGGAATATTTCAACGAGTGCGATACCCAAGTGTCATTAGTGATTGACAAGATCCAAACGTGTGGTAGGTTGTAGGGTGTGATGCCCTAAGTTCTGCAGTGATTAAAGTGTTGTTGTGTGTCTATCAAAGGTGATCTGCACCTAAGATAGTGATCTGGATTATGAGAAGAAAGAAATGAATAACATACTTAATACAATAACACGGAGATACGGAGAACAACAACAGATATCTAGTGAACAATAACTTCTATTGAATAAATGAAATAGGTTGGAACTGTAAACTGCAGAATTGAAAACAACTTGCTCGAATGGTGGTAGTTATCTCTAAGAAGATATGCAGTTGCTACGCACATCCGTCTGAGAAGAATGATTACAATGAGGCTCCAAAGGCCCTTTTAACATTAATCATGAATTCCAAAACCCTAGACATCCAAAAACCTAACCCTAGGAGATGAAACGCCAAAAGTTATGTGGAACTCATGGGTAAGTTGGTACCTCAACTTCCCGGGGTCGTAAATTTTGCATACGACCTCCGTTTTAGGCGTGTGATAGCCCGTTGGAAAGGTCTTCTCAAGAACTACACATTATGTCATCAAAATCTGACTCCATCTACAACTTGACTGTGGAAAGACAAAAAAAAAAAAAAAAAACATTGTTTGGGGCCCCAAAACGACCCTAGAAGTACAGAAATATGTGTTGACATGAAAAATTCCAAAATACGCCAGTTGGATTAGGTGGGTGGCCACCAGTATCCACCTAGAATATGTTTAGGGCTTCAAACAACCCCGAAAGTGTAGATTCCACAATTACAAAGAAGTATAGAAGAACGTGTTGAACTAAAAATTGTTAAGAGGAGCCAATTGGAATAGGTGGGTGGCCACCAATATCCACTTGGATCAGTCCTCCCCCCTTAGGAAGCAATGGTATCCATTGCATTGAGTTCCCCCATCAAGTGAGGAAAATTTTGTTGAATTTGGCCCTTGGTAAGCCACTTTCCTTGGTGTAGGAGTTGCCCTGCCTTGACAACCCGATAAAGTTGGATCCTTTGTTGGCAAGTTCCCTTGACCTGTGTGTCCACTATCTAATCAGTGAATGCATGTTCCATGTAATCAGGGTTGAGCTCTGTTGGTGTCAGTTGTTCTGCGATCTCTGAGGTGTCCAATAATGGTGGAAAATATGGTTGAAGGAGTTCCAAATTGAACATTGGGTGCAAGCCAAGGAAGGGTGGAGTGTTGAGCTCAAAAGCATTGCTACCCACAACCTTGGTGATAATGTAAGGCCCATAGCGAAGTGGGTGGAGCTTTCGATGGGGCGCTATAAGGTTCTCTTTCTGCAAATGTAACCATACCTTGTCTCCCACCTGAAACTGGTGTGGTACTCGGTGTTGATCATGGTGTTGCTTGTACTTAGCATTGGATTTCTACAAAATCTCATGGACCTATTAGCAGATGTGATGAATCCTCTCAATGAATCTGGTGGATTTGTCAGCCTCAGACTGAACATGGGAAGAATTTGTCTGTGTTTTTGCAAGAGGTAGTGAAACCTCAATGGGACCTAAGGGTTGGAATCTCAGGCTCACCTGAAAGGGACTATGGCCGGTGGAGTTATGGAGAGCCCTGTTGTAGTTGTGTTGAACATAGGGAAGACTCTCATCCAGTGTATGTAGATGCCTGGAGTTATGCATGCGCAAGATGTGCACAATCATCTGATTGATGACCTTTGTTTGGCCATTGGCTTGAGGGTGGAAGGCAGTGGATTTAGTGAGCTTGGTGTTCAACAGTGACCAGAGACTCAACCAAAATGTATTGAGAAACTTGTTGTCCCGATCGGAGATGATGGTCTATGGTATCCCAAAATAGACCCACACTCGTTCAAAGAAGAGCTTAGCAGTATCTATCATTGTGATGCTCTTCTTCCAGGCTATGATAACGACCATCTTCAAAAACTGATCAACTACCACAAATACACAATCATTCCCTTGCTTGGTGGATGAAAGGCTAGACATGTAATCCATCGAGATGGATTCCCAAGGCCTCTTGGGAGTAGGAAGAGGGGTGTATAAGCCTTGCTTCTTGATGGTTGGCTTGGAAATGGCACAGGCAGTGCAAGATCTTATATACTTGTTGACGTCGTGTCGAAGTTTTGGCCAATAAAAATGTTTCTATAGAACGGACACAGTTTTCTCCACGCCAAAATGTCCTTCCATCCGACTGTAGTGAGCCTCCCAAATCATCTTTGCACGCTCGCTTGAAGGAACACATAGATGGCCTAGATGGCAAAAAAGTTTGTCCTGAATGTGAAAATTGGTGGCATTCGCGCATATGTCCAAGAGATGATAGGTGGTGACGAAGTATGGATCTTTCTGATAAAGTTGGGGCCACTCAGATGCCTCATGCCCACATGAATGGAGCACGGTGGTGAGTGCAGCCACGGGAGGTCGACTGAGGTAGTTAGCAACACAATTTGTGCTCCTTGTCTTATACTTGATGTTGAGATGGAACTGTTGCAGGTAGGTGGACCTCTTTTGATGGTGCTCGTTCTACAACTTCCCTTATGCCTGTATGAACTATAGAGGCTTATGATTAGTGTGGATAATTGTTTCCTTTCCCAAAATGTAATGTTTCCATTGACGACATGCTTGTACAATGGAATACATTTCCTTTTCATAGGTGGGGTATTTTCGTACAGTATCTGAGAGTGTCTCACTATGGTATGCTACCAGATGACCGTGTTGAGTGAGAACTGAGCCTACAGCATAGTCGAATGCATCAATCTCAATATCGAACGGTTGTTGTAGATCGGGTAAGGAGAGTACTAGAGCTGAGCAAAAGTGATGCTTTAGATCATCAAATGTGCATTGTTGTTCCTTCCCCCATGTGAACTTTTCCCTGTCATCGCCCTTGGTCACTTGGCTGAGGGCCCATGCAATATGGGAGAATCCCAACACGAACCGTCGGTAGAAGCTAGCAAGTCCCAAGAAGCTCTGAAGCTCGGTTAGTGTGGTTGGGGTTGGCCAATCACAGATGACTTGGATATTAGTTGGATAAACATGTACCCCATACTCATCAACAATGTAGCCCAAGTATTGGACCTTGTTCATGCCAAAGGAGCATTTTTCCAAGTTGGCATATAAATTATGTTGCCGCAGAGTGCTCAAAACCTGTTGAATATGTTGCATGTGCTCCTCCCAAGTTCTGTTGAAGATGAGGATGTCATCCAAATATACCACCACAAAAATATACCACCACAAAAGAGTTGGTCAAGGGTCTCAATACATCATCCATCAACCTCATGAAAGTGGTTAGTGCATTTGTTAAGCCAAAGGGCATGACCAACCATTCGAATAGACCTTCTTTAGATTTGAAAGTTGTCTTCCATACATCAGTTGGTTCAATGGTAACCTGGTGGTAGCCAGACTTTAGGTCAATATTGTTTAAGAAATTTTCCCCCTTGAGTTGATCAAGAAGGTCATCAATTTTGGGAATAGGGTATCGGTTCCTGAATGTGATTTAGTTTAATTCTTTGTAATCAACGTAGAGCTGCCAGGTCTCATATTTCTTCTGCACCAATACAATCGAGCTTCTGCAAGGGGAGGATTTGGGTCTGATGTGCCCCTTTTGAAGCATCTCTTGGATCTGACGCTTGATTTCATCATTTTCCATCAGCGAGTGACAATAGACTAGTCCATTCGACAGAGGTGCACCAGGGGTTAGATAAATTGGATGCTTGACTTGGCAGAGCGTCGGTACCCCGGTGGGTGAGGAGAATATGTCTTTGTACTCTTCCACGATCCTGTCCACTTGCTTCTGCTACAAAGAGAGGCTATGTGTATAGGCCACGGATGTGGCGGTGACCTTATTCTTACTGTGAGCATGGATCACAAAGAAGACAAACTTATCGGTCTGTGAAATGACATTGTTGCATTGCTTAGCAAAGATTAAAGAAATAACAGTTGGTGGCGCTGCCTCTAGTATCCTGTACAATTGTCTACCCAAAGTAATAATAACATTGCGGGGTCTAGACTCATACACAACATGTCGCTTCCACAAATATGGTTGTCCTAAAAGAACATCACAAACTTCAAGGGGAGAAATATCACACAATACCTCATCTTTGAAAGGCTTGATGTCATAGGGCAGATGACACAGTTGGCTGACACATATATCTCTTCCTTGGTGAAGCCAACCAATGGTGTATAGTTTCAGGTGCAGTGTCGTTGGCAGGTCCAGTCGCTTGACGACCTCTGCTAAGATTAGTTTATTTTTATTGTCCCTATCGACAATGAAATGAAGCAGAGCCCCCTTTACCCACATATGTGACTAAAAGAGGCATTCCCCTTCCTCTGGTTCTTCTGGTTTTCTTGGTTGGATTTTGGTGGTAGCGACAGTGGCATTGGGTTCGACATCGATAATCCGCTTCCCTTATTCTAGATTTGATTCAGAGCCAGAATCTTCCTCTAACTCGGAATCTTTCATCTCGGCCACTAGTGACTGCTTGGAGTGGCATTCTTCGGCATTGTGACAAGGTATTTTATGGTATTCACACCATTTTCCCGTGTCCTTCTTCAACTTCTCATTACCCTTCTTGTGTTGTGGCATGGAATGGTTGTCCTGAGAGTGGCCAACTTTTCTCTGTCCCTTGTTTTTTATGTTGGGGCCACCTTTTCCCCGCTTCGGATGTGAGGAGTTTATAGATCCAAACTCTCACCTCTTCTGCTTAAATTTATGCTCGATCTTGACAACATATCTATATCGTACCCAATGATGCGATGTCCAGAAACTCCATTTATGTTTGAAGGTATCTATGCAAAAAACCACGGTATTTGAGCACCATATGTCGCTCAGAGTCTTTGATACCCAATTTGGTGTGGAGGGTATGGAAAATATTGGTGAAATATGGTACTGTCTGGTCCCTTTCCCGAGGCAGGGTGGTCCATCTTTTGTACTAGTCCTCATAGCTTCCAATAGGGTAGTATTGTTCTTTAATGGCATCATTGAAGGAATCCCATGTGGGGGAGACCGCAAATATTGTAGATTCCTATATGGCCCTTTGCTCAAAGTAAGTATCCCACCAATCCTTAACATGGGGGATGGCCTTGAAGAGTGCAAAAGTAATATTTTCCCTATAGGAAAAATTACGGACCGAAAAATACCCTTCAAGCAGATTCATCCATTTATCTATATCATTCGCATCTATCAATCCTTCAAATAATGGAATATCAAAATTTACATGTACCTTGAAGGGGGTTGCATGGCCTCTTGATGAAGATGTGTCTCTCGTGGGCAACCGCCGAAGGATCTGTGCAAAGGTGTTCGTCATTTCATTCATTTGCCATGCAAGGGCTTCCTTGAGAAACATTTTAAAAGGATCTCATGCTCTATCATCTTTATTTCCACCCCTCATGGATTTTTGTCAGGCTCAGTGCGATCGATCTTGCAAAGGCTCGATTGGTTCGAGTCCCAACTTCTTGTACCTAGATCTTGTCGGGGACATGCACGAAGAAAAATAAATGAAGAGCAGATTGCTCCAATACCACTAATCCGGATTTATGAGCAGAACGAAATGAATAACGGACTGAATAGAATAACACAGAGATATGTAGAAAAACAATAGATATCTAGTGAACAATAACTTTTATTGAATAAATGAAATAGGTTGAAACTGTAAAACTGCAGAACTGAAAACAACTTGCTCAAATGGTGGTAGTTATCTCTGAGAAGAGATGTGGTTTCTACGCGCATCCGTCTGAGCATAATGATTGCTATGAGGCTCCAAAGGCCCTTTTAAAATTACTCATGAATTCCAAAACCCTATACATCCAAAAACCTAACCCTAGGAGATGAAACACCAAAATTTATGTGGGCCCCGATGGGTAAGTTAGTACCTCAACTTCCCAGGGTCGTAACTTTTGCATACGACCTCTTTTTTAGGTGCGTGATAACCCATTGGAAAGGTATTCTTGATAACTACATATTATGTCGTCAAACTCCGACTTCGTCTATAGTTTGATTGTGGCAAGCCAAAAAAACATTTTTTAGGGCCCCAAAATGGCCCTGGAAGTACAAAAAGATGTGTCGACATGAAAACTTCGAAAACAAGCCAGTTGGATTAGGTGGGTGGCCATCAATATCCACCTGGAAGATGTGTATGGATTCAAACATCCCCGGAAGTGTAGAACCCACAATTACAAAGAAGTACAGAAGAACGTGTTGAACTAAAAAATGTGAAGAGGAGCTAGTTGGAATAGGTGCGTGGCCACCAATATCCATCTGGATCAGATAGGTTGTTGACCTGATTTGTTTTTCAATTTATTTTTAAATATAGTTGTGTTTCAGAAGTTGTAGGAATGACTACTCTTGGTCTCAAAGAGGGTGGTAGGTTACGATGTGTTTTCAACTTTACACCTTGTAAGTGTAGATTGTAGATGTTATTGGAGGAGGATGATCTATGGGGTTTCATTGAAGCAACCCCTATAGTTCCTACTAATTCCAAGGACTTGATCGTACATAACAAGAAGGCATTCAAGGTGAAACGAATCATTCCATATTTGGTAAAGGATCATCTAATCCCTCACATTGTGGAGAAGAAATTGGCTAAGGAGATGTTAGATGCATTGATCACTCCTTACCAGAGTGAGAATATTACCTGAAAGATGCTCCTAAAGAACAAACTCATTGGCACTAATGTGAGTAACATATATATGGTATCCAACTACATGATGAATATCACTTAGTTGAGAGATCAACTTGTTTCTATAAGGATGAGGAGTTGGTGCCCATAGCACTAAATGGATTCCATTCATCCTAGGACATGTTTGTTCAAGGTGTCTATGCTCAAGAGAAGCTTCCTACCTTTTAGAAGATTTGGGATGATTTTATCCATGAGGAGACTAGAATAGACACTATCTCAAAGAGTCAAATTCTATCCCTTATAGGGAGGATGAGGAAAGGTGGAAAGAAAGGATGACCCAAGAGAGGTCATAAGAAGGAGGATTCAAATTCCTCGAACTAGGGAAAGAAAGACTTTAGGCATTTCACAAACTTCAAGAATAGGTGGCCAACATGCAGGTGCAACTTGGTGATGATGTTATATATCCAGTGACCAAGATAGGTTCCTCGTTCTGCATGCCATCGGGTGATGTTCTTAAGCTTGATGATGTCTTATATGTTATTGGTTTAACTAAGAATATTCTTTTAGTGTCAGCCATGAAAAATCAAAGATGCATGGCCAAGTTTGATGACCTAAAAGTTATTATTAAACATCATAGTGATCTTGGTCAAGTTTTATTCCAAAGGTATGTGATAGGGTGGCTTTTACAGGGTGCTTGTTGATCCAATCAAGCATGGAGTCGTAGTGCATGACAATGATCCACTATGTGAGATTTTCCACAACTCACATGAATTATGGAGCATTACCTCTCTTGAAGGACATGGTGTATGGACTTTTGAACTTCAAGTTAGAGATGACAAGAAAGTTAAAAAACAATGCACTCAATAAGCATGCCAAGACTGATTTTCCAAACAATGAGCACAAATCAAGAGGGATTATTAATATGATTCATTTAGATGTGTATGGACCTATGTTAGTGGCTTAATTATCATGTAACATTTATTATTTCATTCATTGATTATTCCTCTAGGAAAACTCAAATTTACTTCATGAAAACCAAAGATGAGGTCTTTGCAAATTTCCAAGAGTTCAAAGATCGCGTGGGAGAATTGGATGAGTAAAAAGATTAAGATTTTGAGGTCTAACAATGGAGGCAAGTATACCTCCAAGGATTTTAATTCCTTTTGCAAGGATGTAGGGATCAAGAAGGAGTTGATTGTGCCTTACAACAGTCAGTATAATGGGGTTTCATAGAGGAAGAACATGCCAATTATAGAGACAACAAAGGCCATGAATCATGACCTATACTTTCCCATGTTTTTATGGGAAAAGGCATGCAATTGAGTTTCTTACATTTTGAATGGGTGTCCTCATAGGGTGTCGAAGGACAAGTTATAAGACTATAGAGGAAGATTTCTTGGAGAGAAACTAGATGTTTCTCATCTCTAAGATTTTGGGAGTCCTACATACATTCATGTTCCAGAGGAGAAAAAGATGAAATTTTAACTTTCCAATTTCAAGGGTATTCTTATTGGTTGTAATGAGTCCTTCGAAGCTTACAGGATCTACGTTTCATCATAGTGGAAGATAGTAGTATGCCAAGACATGAAGTTTGATAAGGAATCTTGGTTCTCTAAGTCTCAAGATCCTTTTGGGGAGGTTGAGGGAAATAAATTTGCTGTCCCAATTGTCAATCTACAAATTTCAAGGAAATTGCATTTAGATCAACAAGGTTCCATTGCATGAACTAATGAAATTTCGGTTTTAGGGAAATTAATGAAAAACTGAAATTTCACCTCTCTTACTATAGGCTTCTTATATCTAATCCATGTGAACTTTGGCCTTAGGGTTCATCTAAAACATTAATTTACAACAAAAAATAGTGAACAATATTTCACCTCACTTCAACCCAACACACTATGCAACTCATAAAAAAAAGATACCAAACATATGTCAGCAAGTTCCAATCCTTAGGGAAAACTTTTCTAAGTACAAACCATATTTGAAATCATATAATTATTGCCGATTTACAACAGTAATTTTTTTCTAGTATCCCCAAGATATAGGTTAAATCACTTAGCGTTTTCAGTCCTATGTTATGTCAAATCAACATGAACGAAAAGTGTCAGAAATTACCCTATCAAGAAGATACTGCAAGTTGAAAATTAAATATCCAGTTACACAATTTTGGATAGTTGAAACTTCATATATATATGATAGAAAAGAAATACATGTACATACTCACAACTTATAACAAGATGGTACAATTCTTCAAGCTTTCTGAAACCCTATCCACAACCAAAGATCTCCAACAAGCAAGCATCAACATAAGCAAGTCCTCCTTAAATTCAACACTTGTCTCCCACAAGTGCAAGGTGTCTTCTTCCCTTCTCCTCGTTAACAATGATTATTTCCTCCTATAGTTTTACCAAACCCTAGTCTTCTTTCCCTCGAGATAAAACCCTAACCCTATAATTTCATTTGAATTCTCCAAGAACACTAGTGCTCCAAGATAAAGAGAGATAATATTATAGATAAGAGTACAAGGAGAGAGAGAGAGAGAGAGAGAGAGAGAGAGAGAGAGAGAGGTGCACTCCACTCCCCACATATTTAACACAAGATGATGAATTGAATAATGAGTGAAAGGACTCTCATTGTCCTCTATTTATATGAGAGGTAAGGGATTCCAACAACATAAAGTGGGCCTAAACACTTACAAGCAACCTATCTCTAACAAATGGTCCACACATGTGAAACACTCCACTCCAAGAGGACATGTGTTAAGGTCCCAAGTGATGTCATCACAAGAAATGCCCCAAGGCATGAGCACTCCTCATGAAAGGTCTAACACACCTCCCCCATAGGCCTCCAAGGATCCAATGCTCCTCCAAAGCAATGTGCCCTCCCATTCCACCACACCTAGATGACCACTCCCTCAACCAAAGCATCCTCAAGTTTAATACAAGATTTCATGCAAGAAAAAAAGTGTTCCCATGGAATCTAGGGCTCATTATCCTACTCTAGAATCATTGATTCTCCTTTTGCAAAGCAAGGAGTCATCAAATCAAGCAACTCAACCTCCATGTGACAATCATGAAGAATTCGCCAAGCTATCAACATCTCCAATTATCTAAGGAATAATGCCACATAAGCATCAATCAAGGTCTAGCAATATAAGAGTAAGCCCAATCCCCATGTGCATGTCCATCATTAGGGTAATTAGGTTTCTTACATATTTGTAATGTCCACGTTGGCCTAGGAACCATAAGGACTGGTTCTTCTAGCCTAAATTGGTTCATGTAGGCTAAGTCGGAAAAGTTACACAGGGAACTCAACTTTTGCCTAGGAAATGACTTTATAAAGTGAAAAAAGGAAAAAGGGGGACATGGGTCTTAGGCAAATGAAGTCACTTAAAAATTTTAAAGTGTGAAATCATAATGTGACTTTAAAAATGAAAATTAAAAATAAAGTGAGCGGGAAATAACTCAATGGAGAAATAAAAGAGGGGAAAGAGGTGGGGGGCCTCATTCTTGCATTTTCTCATTTGGAAAATAGATTTTTGGAGAGCTCTTGAGAAGAGAGACTAGGGTTTTTGGAAACCCTTCTTGTGTACTAGTTTCGGTGTTGCAACGATACACCCTAGCTAGTATTACGAAGGTAATCACTTGGATTTCCTCATTTCACTTCATTGTCATCAAAGATCTTGCTCATATCACAGTCAAGATTCGATTTGGAATAGCATTTTTATAGTGAAGGTTGATCTTTCATAGTAGGGAGAAATTATTGAAGGAACCATCCACATTATTCTTGTTGGGCGCATCTCTTAATATTGGGGCAATATCCCTGAATATTGAGCTGAAATACAAGGGTAGAATGACTTGAAGAAGGCTGAGTTTCTTGCTACACTATATTTTCTGTGAGTTGGGTGCATATCCATGGAAGAGACATCACCATTCTCCCTTGTGGGATGAGTTTTCTTACCTCAGAAAGTCATGTGCCTTTGCTGGGAAGAAATTCGTGGTTTTGGGGGTCGATTTCATTGCCACCGGGATGAAATTTCATTGTTGGTTGAACTGTTGATGTGAGGGAAGTCGACTTGTCTGTAGCAGCTGATTTCTTACCATCTGAGCATGGTTATTTCTGTGTTGAGTTTTCAGTGAACAATTTGTTGTATATCATTGGGTGTGTTGTTGTTGTTTGGAGGAACATTTTTGCTGCAATCTGAGGAAAATAAGATAAAGTACAGTCGCCACAGTTCACTCATTAAATCTATGAAGTTGTTGCCCCAATTGTTCATCTACAAGAATATATATATCAACACTGTTGGACATCAAACCACATACACCATGTTTTTCCTTTGTTGATTATATTGTGTGTTGGAGCTTAGTCATATTATGCTATTAAGGAATTTTAATATAATAAATATTGGAGTTTCCATTGTGTGTTATTAGAAATTGTAGCAAATATTTAAGTTCTCATGATAAATTATGAACGAAAAGTCTACCTCCAAACTGTTTGTCAAATTATTAAGCAAAAACAACCAAAACAAAACTAGTGGGAATATTACAGTGGTATCAAAGCATGTTCCTCTGCAGTTGTGGGATCTGAGGGGAATTTATAATCATATTTATGAGACCAGAAGACGAGAAAAACATTACCTACCGAAGACGTAGGGGAAGAACCCCAGATCCCCCTGGGTGGGAAGAAGAAGTAGTAGTTAGAGAAGAAGAGGCGGGAGAGGCAGAACCATCTATTACAACTAAGGGCAAAGAAACTATGGGGGAAGAAGATGGTACCAGGATCAACAGTTTGTTCAATATTTTGAATGATTTGGCCAAGGGTCAAAAGGCCATGATGGAACTTATGGGGCAGCTAGCTAAGAATTCTTTGGAGGGCCCAATGAAGCAGAATCAGAATGGTGATGGGGGTTCAAATAATGGAGAGGTTAGCCACTCACGCACTACCATGCAAAGCCACCCCCACTTGTACACCAACTCCCCCAGACCCACTATGCCTCAATTTTTGGGGAATGAGGTTGCAGGTCCATTGATGCAGGTTGATCAGGATGAGCCCTATAGGGCATATTTAGAGGAGTACATGAGGTTAGGAATTGATTTCCACTCAGCCATGTCCTTCGCGGAGTTCTAAAATTTGATGAGCAGAAACTGACCGAGAGGATGTGATGTCTCGTTCCCAAGAGTAGGCCAGTAGGGAGTGACTTAGTAGTCTATGTGTTCCCATAGACTATAGGCAGGCACAAACAGGGAACAAAGGGAGAAATAAGGGTTATTTGGTGGCTAAACGATGAATTAAGCCAAAAAGCATAGGAAAAGTCACTTAAGCCTAAGTCAATGAAGAATTAGAACGAAAAGGTGCTAAAGGGGGACTTAATTAATTAATTACTCACCTTAGGAGGAAAAGCTCCTAGCTTAAGTGAAGTCAATGGTAAATTAGATCGGGAAGAGTATAAAGGGAGGAATTCGACCTAATTCCTCATTATGTGATGATTTGATGTTGAGATATTTGCAGAGGAGGAGGAAATCAACCCCCTTGTTGTTTTGTGGATTTTTGGACGAAACCACCACCATTGATCAGTTTTGGTGTTGAGAGACACACCCTAGCCTATCGGAGATACCATCAAGGCATTTCACTGTGCATTATAGTGTTCAGTTCAGTGATTGTGCAGCTCAGCCAGTGAGGGCGCAAGTGTTGAGAGAGGGTTTGTGTGGCCGCTTGTGACAATTTAGATCTGGCTGGTTCCTTCTGACCCATTAGAGAGCTAGCCATGGCACCTATTGAGCCATCTTTCGTCAGTTTCCGATAGCGGAATCTTCCGGAAAGCGGAAAACACTAATTTAAGGTACATCTCCAAAGGAAGCACATTTGGGGTTCCATGGGATATTTCAGGGCAGATCTGAGTAATCCCTTCCGACCCATTATAGAGGAGACCGGGACGATCGTTTTGAGCTATACATTGTCAGATTCTGCCAATGGAATCACTGGGGCGAACTCCTTGAGCCCGGTAGGTGTGCAAACCCCCAGGGGGTGAGATACGGAGCTCCATAGCTCGAATATTCAGTCTGACCGTCATCAGGATCAGTATAGAGGCTAGGGTCCATATTTTGAGACAGTTTCCAACTCATTCCGATGGGTATTTCCATCAGGGCGAGTTTTCCATATTCTACAACATTTACCATGAGATGCCAGAATGTTTTTTGTCGATACATTTGTGCATGCACAGAATAGTACCCATTCTTCTGGTCACAGGTATTTCTTATCTGTTATTTTGTATTCCAATGATGATCCATGAGATATAACTGACGATTATCATATATTCTTCCAGTATTATTGTATTTCCTGCTTTTCCAGCATTATATATATATATGAGTGAGTTGTGTTGTCCTTATTTATCATGCATTGTCTTATACTTCTAAAACACATAATAAACTAGAACACACATGCAAAAATAACCAAGCATTTCGAACAGTAACTCAAACACATTCAGAAACCCCCCAGAGTATCAGATTCAGTAGCCAAAACTGTAGTTCAACAATATATATCCATATCAGCTGGATTAGGGATATTTCAGTGGTATCAGAGCCTTCTTCATGTCGGCCTGTGAATAAGTGCTTCTCATGACCCCATGATTCCAGGAATAGTTGAAGAATACCCAGTGGGTCGAGGACATATTGGGGCCGAGTACATTATGTACTGCAGAGGTCATAGCAGAGATAGGAGAGATAGAAACCAAAGGGATTACACCCCCTTCCACACTCAGTTAGATACAGAGCCAAAGATAGAGGACAGAGAGCATATCGGTTCAGAAACAAAGGCCGAGATAGAGAGGACTATGGGTGACAAGTGTGAGACACCCGGGGAAAGGGGGAAAGGCCCCGAGATACATTTGGACAGTACGCAGACCATGTTGAGTGACCTAGATAGGGGACAGAGAGACCTGTACTTGACAACCATACAACAGATGAACCTTAGTGCACAGATGCTCCAGCATAGCATGAGCACTATAGGTGCCAATGCCGCAGGAGGGTCGAGTGGTTCTGGAGGACATTATGGAGGTGGGGCCAGTGGCTCCAGTGGATCTTAGGGAGGGGCTAGTACAAACCCTTCACCAACCCGAGCTTACACATCGTCTAGGAGGATTCCCCAACCTTTATATCCATAGTTCCAGATAGGACAAACATTGGGACACCCTCTGGGACAGCCAGGGTAGGTAGGAGGACAGTCGTGTCAGGGGCAGGTGGTGCCACAGGATCTGTTCGGGGAGTACATGAGAAACTACTTGGCACTAAGACCGAAGTTCCATGTTGACATGAGTTTGATGGACTAATGTTCGATCATATATCGAAACAGACTCTGGGAGGCACAAAGAGGCAATGGGAAAACTCACAACATGGATTTCATCAAGAAAGTGGGAAAGATGAACTTTCCTACTTTTGACAGATCATCACGTTTCTTAGCTTAGGCATGGGTTCAGAAGCTTGACACATACTTCAAGCTTAACTTGATGACAAATTCAGAAGCTATTATATTCACCACATTGCACTTAGAGGGGGAGGCCCACGAGTGGTGGTACCATGGACTGGTGACGTTGGGTCACAACCGCATTACTTCATATTTGGAGTTCACTGAGAGGTTGATGGAGAGATTTGATAGGAGAGATCCAGAGCTCCACTTCGGAGACCTTACACAATTGAGGAAGACTGGATTAGTTGAGGCCTTCATCTCAGAGTTCAAGTGGAAGGTAGGGATCGTATCTGATATATCAGAGCATAGATTGGTGATGTTTTTCACTGAGGCTTTGACAGATCCATTGAGGGGCTGGGTTAAGGATTTCAAGCCTCGCACCTTACAAGAGGCCATTGTGCGCACGAGAGACATGGGGGAGTCAGTGATGAAACCCAAAACCTTTACCAAATCCTTTGTACCACATGGAGACAAGGATCAGAACAATCCTCAAAGGGAATGGAAGGGTAAGCCCAAGCTGGATGATGACACAAGACGGGAGTTGATGAGAAAGAAGCTTTGCTTCTCTTGCAGCGACCCTTGGGTCCCAGGGAATAGATGCATGGGAAAGGGACATATACACTACATTGAGGTGGAGTCAGGGAGTGAGGAGGAGGACAAGGATATGAGGCATATGAAGACAATGATTCAGAGGATGAGACCACACATGAGCTAGAGAAACAATCAAAGAAACCTCAGATACCGGCAGGGGAACAACCTAAGGAAGAGACAAAACCTCATAGAGAGGTGAAAGGGGGAACCATAGCCACCCTTTCAAGAGTAAGCAGGTACAACACTCTCAAGCTCAAGAGCCTTGTACAGGGACAGGGCATGCCTGCTTTAGTTGATGGTGGGGCCACCCACAATTTCATAGATGTGTCCTTAGTAGCTAGGAGGGGGTTACGCACTGAGGAGTTTGAGGGATTCCACATTGCAATGGAAGATGGATACACGTTGACATGTTTGGACATGATCCCATACCTAGAGGTCAAACTAGGAAACTACACCTTAACAGACACTTTCTATGTAGTTGACCTGTCATAGGCAGATGTAGTATTGGGGGTACAGTGGTTATATTCATTAGGGGAGATTGGGTTCAAATATCATACGTTGACCATGATATTTAGAGACTCCAGTGGATCAAGAGTGGTACTAAGAGGCATGTCTACATGAGCACCACGAGAAGTATCGAAAAAACGGATGGAGAGGATATTTCGTCACGGTGATGTGGCCTATGCAGCAGAGTGTTTGATCACCACACAGAAGGATTCAGAGGGCAGAGAGAAGTACCATCCACAAATTAGAGAGCTTCTAAGCCAATATGAGCCAGTGTTTGGGCTAATACCACCAAGGAGACCACCAGATAGAGGATTTGAACACATGATCGAGTTCGAGGCAGGGGATACACCAGTAATCACCACACCTTATAGGCATCCCAAGAGGTTAAAGGACAAGATTGAGAAAGCAATCAAAGAATTGTTTACAATGGGGCACATCAGGCCCAACACGAGTCCTTTTGCCTCTTCAGTCATTCTGGTACTAAAGAAGGATGGCACATTACGGATGTGCATTGATTAGAGAGCTCTCAACAAGAAAACGATCAAGAATAGGTACCCCATTCCGCACATAGATGAGTTTATGGACAAGTTTCATGGGGAATTTTTCTTCACCAAGATCGATCTGTGATCCGGGTATCATCATATCAGCATCAGGGAGAAGGATATAAAGAATACTACATTTAGATGCCACTTCGGACATTTTGAGTTCTTGGTCATGCCATTTGGGTTGACCAATGCACCGACCACTTTCCATTCTTGCATGAACCATATCTTAAGAGGGCAGTTGAGGAAATACCTTTTCGTGTTCTTCGATGATATATTGATACACAACAGGACGTGGGATGAGAATTTGGCATATTTGGAGGAGGTCTTGAGCATTATGCAGGCATAGTCATTATATGCCAAGGAATCCAAATGTGAGTTTGGCATGAGATAACTACTATACTTGGGGCATATCATCAGTGAAAAGGGGGTACAGGTTCATTAGGAGAAGATCAGGGCCATTATGGATTGGCCAACACCTAAGAACCTCATGGAGTTGAAGGGATTCTTTGGGTTATGCAGTTACTACAAGAAGTTCGTCAAGGCATTTTCACAGTTGGGAGCACCACTCACTGACTTGACCAAGAAGGGTGCTTTTCATTGGACAGAGGAGTCACAACAAACATTTGATAAAATGAAGGAGGTTATGAGCACATGCCTTGTTCTAGCCCTTCCAAAATTCTCGCAGTCGTTTGTCTTAGAGTGCGAAACATCAGGGGTGGGGATTGGAGCAGTTTTGATGCAGGGAGGACATCCCATTGTGTTCAAGAGAAGGAATATCAATGAGTTGGAATGACTCTACTCTATTTACGACAAGGAAATGATAGCAATCATGCATGCCTTAACCAAATTCAGGCAGTATCTGGTGGGTAGAAGATTTGTAGTGAAGACTGATCACAACAAACTCAAGTATTTCCTGGATCAGAAAGACCTCAATGAGAGAAAAAAGAAATGGGTCTCGAATATCCAAGCCTTTGACTTTGACATTGAGTATGTCAAGGGGAAGAGGAATGTCGTAGCAGATGCCTTGTCTAGGAGGCAACCGGGGTGTTCGATGATGGACATTTGCACAGATTGGAAAGCACATTTATTGGTGGAATACTCCAAAAGAAAATTTGCTTGTGAGGTGATGGATGGACAGGTGGTGGATGATAGGTACTGGGTTCTAGATGACATCATTTTCTACAAGGACTGGATCTATTTGGTTCTAGAATCTACCATGAAAGGGAAAATTCTGAATATGTGTCATGGTTCGCCTACAGCAGGAAATCAAGGGTACTTCAGAACGTATAGGAAAATTAGGGAGAGATTATCATGGAAGGGTCTCGAGGATGATGTACTGAAACACATCTGGGAGTGCACGACTTGTCAGCAGAACAAGTCCGAGCAGACACACCCCACGGGGTTTCTTTAACCTCTACCCATTCTAGAGCAGAAATGGGAGAGCATTTCTAAGGACTTCATTACATGCCTTCCTCGAGTGCAGGGCAGGGACTGTATATTTGTGGTGGTTGACAGGTTGACCAAATTTGCACATTTCTTTTCCATACCCATAGACTACAAATCCATACAGGTAGCAGATTTGTTTTCCAGAGAGGTATTCTGGTTGCATGGTTTACCCAGACAGATAGTTAGTGATAGAGATGGGCACTTCATCAGCGCGTTTTGGCAGCAACTTTTTCGGTTGGCAGGCATAGAGCTAGCTACGAGTACCAGCTACCACCCACAGACAGTTGAAAAGACAAAGATTGTCAACAAATGGGTGGAGGGGTGTCTGAGAAACTATGTGGGAGGGGAGAAACGCACATGGGTGAGTATTGCTACAACACAACTTACCATATGTCTATCAAGATGTCATCATTCAAGGCCTTGTATGGATACAATGCACCCTCTTTTGTGGAGACTGTGTTTGGGGACAACAGGGTCCCGGGGGCCAAAGACTGGGTGGAGGAGAGTCAGAGGATTCTACAGGCAGTGAGGGAGAACTTGCAGACAGCTCAAAACCAGCAAAACATCTATGCAGACATGCAGAGATTCGAGCGCAGTTTTGAGGTAGGGGATTTGTTTTTTCTGCGATTACAACCACAAACAATCCTCCTTGAAGAGGAGTGGAGCAGAGAAGTTGAAGCCAAATTTTTATGGGCCATACAGAGTCATCATGAGGACAGGTGAGGTCGAATACGATCTAGAGATACCAAAGGGTAGCAATATTCATAACATCTTTCACGTCTCTTGCCTTAAAAAGGTCGTGGGACAACAGATCAACATTTCAGAGGAGTTGCCACCCTTGGATAAGGAGGGCCAGTTGGAGCTAGTGTCGGAGGAGGTTCTCGAGTAGAGAGAGAGTAGGTTGAGGAGTAGGGTCATCAAAGAGTGCTTGGTTAGATGGAGGGGTCTTCCAATGGAGGATGCCACATGGGAGGGAGAGCATATTTTGCAACACCCAGAATTGATATTGCTTGAGGACAAGCAATCTCGGGAAGGGAGGATTGTGATGTCTCATTCCCAAGAGTAGGCCAGTAGGGAGTGACTTAGTAGTCTATGTGTTCCTGTAGACTATATTCAAGCATAAACAAGGAACAAAGGGAGAAATAAGGGTGATTTGGTGGCTAAACGATTAATTAAGCCAAAAACATAGGAAACGCCACTTAATCCTAAGTCAATGAAGAATTAGAACGAAAAGGTGCTAAAGGGGGGACTTAATTAATTAATTACTCACCTTAGGAGGAAAAGATCCTAGCTTAAGTGAATTTGATGGTGAATTAGATCAAGAAGAGTATAAAGGGAGGAATTCGACCTAATTCCTCATTATGTGATGATTTGATGTTGAGATATATGCAAAGGAGGAGGAAATCGACCCCCTTGTTGTTTTGTGGATTTATGGAGGAAACCACTGCCATTGATTGGTTTCAGTGTTGAGAGACACACCCTAGCCTATTGGAGATACCATCTAGGTATTTCACCATGCATTACAGTGTTTAGTTCAGTGATTACGCAACTCGGCTAGTGAGGGCGCAAGTGTTGAGAGAGGGTTTGTGCGGCCGCTTGTGACAGTTCAGATCTGGTTGATTCCTTCCGACCCATTAGAGAGCTATCTAGGGCGCACCTATTGAGCCATCTGTCGTCAGTTTTCAATGGTGTAATCTTCTGGAAAGAGGAAAACAATCATTTAGGGAATAACTCTAGAGGAAGCACATTTGGGGTTCCAGTGGACATTCTGGGGAAAATCTAAGGAATCCCTTCTGAACCATTACAGAGGAGACCAGGATGATCATTTTGAGCTATACATCGTCATATTCCTCTGATGGAATCACTAGGGTACATTCCTTGATCCCGGGAGGTGCGCAAACCCCGGGGGTGAGATACGGAGCTCCATAGGTCGGATATTCAGTCTGAAAGTCATCAAGATCAGTCTAGAGGCTAGGGCACATATTATGAGATAGTTTCCAGCTCATTCTAATGGGTATCGCCATCAGGGTGAGTTTTCTGGATTCTACAGCAGTTACTGTGAGTTGTCAGACTATTTTTTGTCGATCCATCCATGCATACGTAGACCAACACCCATTCTTCTGGTCACGGGTATTTCTTATCTGTTATTTTGTATTCCAGTGACGATCCATGAGATCTGACTGACGATTATCATATATGCTTCCAGTATTATTTTATTTCCTGCTCTTCCAACTTTATATATATATATATATATATATATATATATATATATATATATATATGAGTGAGATTTGTTGTTCTTATTTCACATGCATTGTCTTATACTACTAAAACGCATAATAAACTGGAACACACATGCAAAAATCACCAAGCATCTCAAACAGTAACTTAAACACATTTAGAAACCCCCCAGAGTATCAAATTCAGTAGCCAAAACCGTAGTTGAGCAGTAGATATCAAAATCAGCTGGATCAGGGATATTTCAGCCCATGAGGGACATTACACAAAATTTTGAGTTGTAACGTACCATTGGGAAAGTCACTATTCCCAACTTTGACGGGGGCTCTAAATTCTCCGCTAGATCATGGGTTTTGAATCTCGACACTTACTTCTAGTTGCACCAGATGACAGAGACAAATTCCATTAAGTTTGCCACCTTGCACCTGGATGGTGAGGCCCATGAGTGGTGGTACCATGGGTTAGTCACCTTGGGACATATCGGGGTTACCTCCTACCTGGACTTCACACAGAGACTCATCAAGATATTTGATAGGAAGGACCATGAGCTTCACTTTAGAGAGTTGTCTCAGCTCAAACAGAAAGGTAGCCCAGAGGCCTATATATCTAAGTTTCAGAGGGTTGATGTGATGGTGTCAGACATTTCAGAGGGTCGTTTGGTGATGTTGTTTGTTGAGGGGCTAATGGAGCCTCTACGAGGATGGTTCAAGGCCTACAAGCCTACCTCTTTACAGGATGCAGTCAGCAGGGCTTAGGACATGAAGGATGCAATACCTAAAACTCGGTTTCTACCCAAACCCACTTTTACCCCAAAGACTAAGGAAATCATACCACCTCAGAGAGATTGGGTCAGCAAGCCCAAACTGGATGAAGAGACCAGGAGCGAATTGAGGAGAAATAAATTTTGTTTCAACTTTTAGGAGTTATGGGCACCAGGACACAAATGCACTAGGAAGGAGAGAATGGGCAAGGCCCATTAAATTGAGGTATAATCTAATAGTGACAGTCATGAAAATGAGGAGGTGGATCAGTCACATGACCATGGGCATCTAGCATAAGGAGAGGATTCTTCATAGGTTGGGGCTAAGGACCCAGTCATGGACTCGATGTCAAGATTTTCGAGGTATCATACCTTCAGGGTCAAAGGTGTCCTACAGGGGCACAATGTGACCATATTTATCGATGGGGGAGCATCCCATAACTTCATTGACGGTAACATGGTTGAGAGGAGAGGGATTTCAACAAAGGAATTTGATGGGTTCACAATAGTCATACCAGAAGGCCACTAGATGAGTTGCACCAAGTGGATTCCCAAGCTCACAATAAGCATGTGAAACTACTCAATGACAGATGATTTCTTTGTGGTGGACATACCAGACACCAATGTAGTGTTGGGAGTTCAATGGATTTACTCTATTGGGAGATACACTACTGATCAAAGGACCAGGAAGATGGATTTCACAGGCCCGGATGGAAATAAAGTGCTCCTACGAGCCATTCACCAATACCAACCAAATATTGTGTCATCACACAACATGGAGGTAGTTATGAGGCATGGTGATATAGCGTGGGTTGTAGAGTGTTTTATTTCTAATAGAGAGCCACCTGACTGTCTACAACAACTTCCATAGGACTTATAGGTATTACTTTGCAAACATCATAAAGTATTTAGTGACATTACTTCTGGCATTCCACCTGATAGAGGTTTTGAGCATATCATAGAGATAGAAGAGGGGGTCCAAGAAGTTATCACAAACCCCTATCGACACCCTAAATTTTATAAGGACGAGATTGAAAAAACCATTAAAGAATTGTTGAAAATGGGCCACATTCACCCTAGTTCCAACCCATTTGTCTCTTTCGTTGTCTTAGTTAAGAAGAAGGATGGTACTCTGCGGATGTGTATTGACTATAGGGATCTAAACAAGAAGACGATCAAGCATCGGTACCCCATACCCAGGATCAATGAATTAATGGATAAGCTCGGGGGAGCCAAATTATTCTTGAAGATTGGTATTCAATCAGGGTATCATTAGAATAAGGTACAAGAGAAGGACGTACCTAAAACAACTTTTAGATGTCACTATGGGCATTATGAGTTTTTGGTCATGCCATTCAGGCTAAATAACTCCCCTGCCACTTTCCAGTCGTGCATGAATTATGTTTTCAATAAGAAACTAAGGAAGTTCTTATTGGTCTTGTTTGACGATATCCTCATATACAACAAAACATGGGAAGACCATCTGCGACATATGGATGAAGTACTTGGTATTATAGAGAGTCAGCAGTTGTATGCGAAGGAATCCAAGTGAGAATTTGGTATGAAAGAGATGATCTACTTGGGGAATGTGATTGGGGTGAATGGGGTACAGGTGCACCAAGAAAAGATCGGGGCAATCATTGAGTGGCCAACTCCTAGGAATGTGACAGAACTAAAAATATTCCTTGTAATTTTCACTTATTACAGGAAATTTGTTAAGGGATTCTCATAGTTGACAGCGCCACTGACCGATATCACCAAAAAGGCGGCTTTCGTTTGGATAGAGGCCCAGGAGACATTCGAGAAAATGAAGCAGATGATGAGCTCATGCCCTATTTTAACACTCCTTGATTTCACTCATCCCTTTGTCTTGGAGTGTGATGCTTCGAGAATTGGGATAGGATCTGTATTGATGCAAAACAGTCACCCAATAGCATTTGAGAGCCACAAACTCTGAGAGTATGAGCGACATTACTCCATATATGAAAAAGAGATGTTGGCCATAATGCATGCTTTGACCAAATTCTGCCAGTACTTGGTGGGGAACATGTTCAAGGTAAAGACCAATCATAATAGCTTGAGGTTTCTCATGGAGCAAAAGGAGTTGTGCGAGTGGAAAAAAAATGGATCAGTAAAATCCAAGCCTATGATTTTGAAATTGAGTATGTGAAAGGAAAAAATAATGTGGTTGTTGATGCCCTATCTAGGATGCCCACTCTCTCTCTCTCATGAATATTTCAGTGGAATGGAAGGCCCTTCTATTGGTAGAATACTCCAAAAATAGGTTTTCTTGTGAGATACTTGATGGCCAGGTCTCTGATGATAGGTACACGTTTATTGACGACATCATATATTATAAGGACCTTATATATTTAGTACCATAATCTCAGTTGAAAGACAAAATTATGCATGCAACGCATACTTCTCCTTTAGCAGGTCATCCAGGATACCTGAAGACTTATAGACAAATTCATGAGAGGTTCGCTTGGAAGGTTCTCAAGACTTATGTATTGAAGTTTGTACGATAATGCCACATCTGTCAACAAAACAAGGTGGAACATACCCATCCAGCAGGATTGCTCCAACCGCTTCCCATTCCTGAACAAAAATGGGAAATCATTTCGATGGATTTTATTACAGGGATTCCTTTGGTTCAAGGGAAAGATTGTATCTACATGGTGGTTGATAGGCTTACTAAATTCTCCCATTTCTTCATCATATCGTCCAAATACTCTGCAGTGCAAGTAGCGGAATTGTTCTTCAGAGAGGTATTTCGGTTGCATGGACTTCCAAAGACAATTGTTAGTGATTGAGACAACAGATTCATGGGGGGCTTCTGGCAGGAGCTATTCAGACTCGTAGGGACATAATTAACGCCTAGTACCAGTTATCACCGTCAAACAGATGGGAAAACTGAAATTGTGAACAAATTTCTCGAGGGGTATTTGAGAAATTATGTATCGGGGCAACAAAATCCATGGATCAAGTGGTTACATTTGGGTGAGCATTGCTATAACACCACTTATCACATGTCGATCAGGATGACACCTTTCAAATTTTTGTGTGGTTATGACACCACCACCTTTGTGGACCGATCATTTGGGGACAGTCGGGCTCCCAAAGCCAAAGATTAGATTCAGGAGAGTCGAGACATCTTTTAAACTCTCAAAGATAACCTGCAAATGGCACAAAATTAGCAGAAGATGTATGCCGACAAGCATAGAGTGGAGCACAGTTTCGAGGTGGGAGACTTGGTTTACCTCCGCTCGCAGCCATACAAGAGATCATATATGAAAATGAATGGGGTAGAGAAATTGAAGCCACAATTCTATGGTCCCTACACGATTTTGAGGCGAGTCGGGGAGGTTGCTTATGAGTTAGAGCTTCCAGAGGGGTGTAATATACACAATGTCTTTCATGTTTCATGCCTCAAGAAGGCAGTGGGACAACATGTTTTCATCTCTACAGATATGCCACCATTGGATGAGGAGTGGAAGTTGATTCTAATTCCGGAAGAGTTGTTGGAGACCAGAGAGTGGAAATTAAGGAACAGGAGCATCAAAGAGTACCTCATCAAATGGAAAAATCTGCCTATCAAGGACGCTACTTGGGAAGGAGAGAAAATATTGCAATATCCTGGAATACAGTTGCTTGAGGGAAGGCAATGTCCTCATTGGCCTAGGAATCATAAGGAGTGGTTCCACTAGCCTAAATCGGTTCCCGTAGGCTAAGTCGGAAAAGTTACCCAGAGAACTCAACTTTTGCCTAGGAAATGACTTTATAAAGTGAAAAAGGGAAAAAGGGGGACATGGGTCTTAGGAAAATGAAGTCACTTAAAAATTATAAAGTGTGCAAGCATAATGTAACTTTAAAAAATAAAATTAAAAATAAAGTGAGCGGGAAATAACTCAATGGAGAAACAAAAGAGGGGAAAGAGGGGGGCGTCCCTCATTCTTTCATTTGCTCATTTGGAAAATAGATTTTCGGAGAGCTCTTGAGAAGAGAGACTAGGGTTTTTGGAAACCCTTCTTGCGTACCAGTTTCAGTGTTGCAATGATACACCCTAGCTAGTCTTACGAAGGTAATCACTCAGATTTCCTCATTGCACTTCATTGCCATCAAAGATATTGTTCATATCACAGTCAATATTCGATTTGGAATAGCATTTCTGGAGTGAAGGTTGGTCTTTCATAGTAGGGAGAAATTGTTGAAGGAACCATCCACATTCTTCTTGTTGGGCACATCTCTTCACACTAGGGCGATATCCCTGAATATTGAGTTGAAATACTAGGGTTGAATGACTTGAAGAAGGTTGAGTTTCCCTCAGGAAAAATCATGGGTTCTTGTTTCACTACATTTTATGTGATTTGGGTGCATATCCATGGGAGAGATAGCGTCAGTATCCCTTGTGGGCTGAGTTTTCTTACCTCAGAAAGTCATGTTCCTTTGTTGGGCAGAAATTTGTGGTTTTGGGGTCGATTTCATTGCCACTGGGCTGATATTTAATTGCTGGTCGAACTGCTGATGTGGGGGAATTCAACTTGTCTGTAGCATCGGATTTCTTACCATTTGGGCAACGTTATTTCTGCGTTGATTTTTCATTGAACAATTTATTGTATATCATTGGGTGTGTTGTTGCTATTTGGAGGCACATTTTTGCTGCAATCTAAGGAAAAGAAGATAAAATACAATCACCACAATTCACTCATTAAATCTATGAAGTTGATGCCCCAATTTTTCATCTACGGGAATATATATATCAGCGTTGTTGGACAGCATAACACATACACCAGTTTTTGCCTTTGTTGATTATATTGTGTGTTGGAGCTTAGTCATATTCTGCTATTATGGAATTTTAATATAATAAATATTGGAGTTTCAATTGTGTGTTATTATAAATTGCAGCGAATGTTTAATTTCTCATGATAAATTGTGAACGAAAAGTCTACCTCAGAACTGTTTATGAAATTATTAAGCAAAAACAACCAAAACAAAACTAGTGGGAATATTACAATATTATTTTGGTTGGTATTTATATTAGATGCATGTAAAGAGAGCAATTTTGAATGGTTGGATTAAGGAGAAAGTGTAAACCAATCAGCCTAAGGGGTTTGAGGTACATGGGTTGGATATCTATGTATGCATATTGAAGAAGAACCTATGCAAGCTAAAGCAAGCACCATGTGCTTGGAATTCATGGATCGATGAGTACTTGTTGAATTTGAGCTTCATAAAGATTGTCGTAGAATCTAACCTTTGATATATGTTTAATAAATATTAAATGTTAGTTTTATTTCTACATCCGGATGACCTGATGATACATAACATGTGCACTCCCACTTAGTTCATCCTTCTAGAACGGTGAAAAGTATGATCCTCAAGGAATTAGTTAAGAGTTGATTAAATTAGTCACTTCTTCCAGAATTTGACCTATGTGCATCTTAGTTTATTATTTTTTTATTTATGGTTAGTTTAAAGGGGATCTAATTGTAAAACTATAAGAAGGCATGTAACGTCCTTCAGCCCAACTGAGGAACATTACTGCATGGAATACTCATAAATTAAAATTTTATAGCTAACTAATTGATTTCATGTAGTTTATCATCTACGAATTACATACAGATTTAATTGTTGTCTATTACCATAAACTAGATTTATCTACAACATGCTAAAATCACACATGAATGTTGTAAATAGATTATTACAACGACATTTAAATCATTCTCAAATACACATAGTTAATGCACAACAAATAAACTCATAATAAAAACAAAAGAAAAATAAAGCACTTATCTTTTATAAATAGGTGTGCAACCAGATGCTTGGGACAAACATTCCACCCAACAATAGACTTGATGTTCCAAATATCAACAACAAGTCACCCCCGAGCTGGGGCTATCATTCCACAAAATAGGGTAGTCTCTCACTGTCCACTCGCAGCTTAGAAATCTTACAACCCACTAATATTCTCCTACAGTTATCCTGATTTTTCACTAGCTCTCTTCCTCTCGAACTGACCAACCTAAGGAATGTACCCCTTCACTAATCTAAGTCCCTCAAGTGCCCCATTCGTTTATCAGGGTCTCTTTGGCATAGGTAACCAGGAATCTCTCAGATAAGAACTCAAGGGAACTTGTTGCCAAAAAAACTACCAACAAACAACAACAAACACTTGTTATTACAGTGCAACTCACTCAGGAGTTCACTCTTCGGGCCTGACAGCCTGGCTCTTCAATATTCAGGTCCAAATATTCTCCAGAAATGCTCCAACATTCTCTAGCATTCGCCCTCCATGGATTATCTAGCTCAAAGCTCTCTTTCCTGCTCTCTATTTGCTCCTTGTGCAAAAAAATTTACTGTCCAAAAATTGTTGTAGCTACCCATACGAATTTCATCTCTTTGGATTACTTACTTGACTCACACACTCCCCAAGTTGATCATACTCAACCCCCATGTTCCTAATAACTATGGGATGTGACTTCTCACACCCACCCTCTTACATGCATTCAATGATTGGCTTTGGGAACACTCAATCAAAAACTAGAGTTTAATACATAGTCATAATAAAATTAAGTAATGTGGGTGGAATTAATAGACATGGGTAATTCCCCCTTGCACCCCTCTTATAAATTCTCATATACCCTCCCCTCTATTGTGCATTAATTGATCCCCCATCTCTGTCCATGTCTCCTTGGAAATTGGCATCACATTTTCTTATTAAAATTCAAAAATACATTTCGCATATACATCACTTTGGTCGTAGCCACACATTATATCTATATAAACATTAATTAAATTGGGGATTACAGTGGGGATATTACATTCCCCCTCCCATACAATTGTGCGTCTTCATCAGTGCAAACTATGTTGATATACATGTATATATACAAATTTACATCACAATACTTTAAGAAATAAAATTTTGCAATTTTACAACTCCAGCAACAATTCCAACCATAATCTCATATTCCTCTCAACCTGTTTACCCAAGGAATGTGACATTCATTTATCAGGGATAACCTAAGGAATGTACCATTCGTTTATGAGGGTTAACTCAACACAGGTTGGCCAGGACTCTGAGATATGGTTCTGAAACTTTAGCTACTCAAAATGGAGTCTTGCATTATGTTTTCTTCAAAATTGTCAACAATTTACAGGTATTCTTCCCACATGTTTTCTTCATGCTCCCATGTAGCATCTTCAAGACCGTAACAGTTCCATTGAACCTATACCAAGTCTATGGATTTGTTCCTTAGAACTTGAATTTCATGTCCAAGATGCATACTGGTTCCACCTGAAAATCCCCTTCATGCTCCACTTGGATCACAATCCAATCAATTATGTGGTTAGGGTCAGGGACATATTTCTTTAATAATGATACATGAAATAGATTATGTAATCTCATGGATGTAGACAATGTTAGCATGTATGAAACTAGCCCTATCTTTTCCAAGATTTCAAAAGGTCCGCAATATCTAGTTGCCAACTTTGGGAAACTTCCTAATCTTCATGAACTTCTCTTCATATTCACTTTTAAAAACACATATTCGCCCACTTTGAAATCTCTAAAAACTTTGTTCTTGTCTACATAACTTTTTTGCCTATCGTTGGAAACCTTTAAATTATGCTTAATCTTTTCCATCTGCTCTTCCATTTCCTTTAAAAAATCTGGCCCAATAACAACTTTGTCTATTGGATTATCCCAACTCACTGGTGTGTTACACTTGTTGCCATACAATGCTTCAAACGGACTCATTTTTAATGAGGCCTGATACTCGTTATTGTAAATAAATTCAACTAAATGAATATAATCTTTCCACTTTGATGGTTGATCCATCACATACATTCTAAACATGTCCTCAATTATCCTGTTAGTCCTCTCTATTTTCCCATCTGACTCTGGGTGATACATTGTACTGAGATTTCAATTTGGTCCAAAACCTCTGAACAAACCCTTCCAAAAATTGGAAGTAAACTTCGGATCTTTATATAAAATTATTTCCTTAGGCACTCCATGTAGCCTGGAAACTTCCTTCATATATATCTATGCAATATCGGTTGCCTTGTGTGTTGTATTCACTGGGATAAAATGTGTTGCCTTAGTTAATTTATCCACCACCACCATCATGGAATCATGTTGCTTCACTGTTTTGGGCATCTTAGTAATAAAATCCACTGTGACAACTTCTCACTTCCATTCTGGAATGGGGAATGGCTACAATGTGCACTTCATGAGCTCTCATGTTGAGTGCATCGACCACTTGATTTTCCTTACCTTTTATATGCTTAATTTCAAATTCATATTCACATAGAAATTACATCCATCTAGTCTGTCTAGAATTTAATGTTGGTTTTCCAAACAAATGCTTCAGACCATAGTGGTCTATCCTTAGCTCAAATTTCCTCCCCATGAGGTAATTTCACCACATTTTTAATGCATGTACAATTGTTGCTAACTCCAAGTCATGTGTAGCATAATTATTTTCATGCTCCTTTAATTTTTTGGACGCATAGCATACTGCATGATCCTTTTGACTGAGAACTACATCTATCCCTTCTTTGCATGCATCAGTACACACAACAAAATATTCATCTGGATCTGCAATCTTCAAAATTGGCGCACTTGTGAATATGTCTTTTAGTTGTTGAAAGTTCTCTTCACACTTGGAAGTCCATTCAAATTTCACTCCCTTCTTTTGCAAAGAATTTATTGGACTTGCAATCTTTGAGAACCCTTTTATGAATCTTCGATAATAACCAGAAAGACCCATGAATAATTTGAACTCTATCACATTCTTTGGCATTAGCCATCCTCTAATGGTCTCTATCTTCTCAAGATCCACTGATATCCCTTCTGCTGAAATTATATGCCCCAAGTAGTGAATCTTATTTTGATCAAAGATGCACTTACTTAGCTTAGCATACAATTTATGCTCTCTTAAAACTTGCAACACCATTCTTAATGATTCTCGTTCTCCTCCTCATACTTAGAGTAAATGAGAATAACATCTAATAAAAATATTATAAATTTTTCTAAGTATTCCTTGAACACTCCATTCATCAGACACATAAAAACAACCAAGGCATTTTATAGTCCAAATGGCACTATCGTGAATTCATAATGCTTGTATATTGTCATGAATGTTGTCTTGACAATGTCTTCTTCAGTTATTCTCACTTGATGATAACTTGATCTCAAATCAATCTTGGAAAAGATTCTTGCACCTTTCAATTGATCGAATAAATAATCAATCCTTGCCAAAGGGTATTTGTTCTTTAAGGTGACCTTATTAAGCTGTCTAAAATCAATAAATGGCCTTAAGGCTCCATCTTTCTTATTCACAAAAATAATTGGGGCTCCCCAAGGTGACACACTTGGACGTATATACCCCCTTATTTAACAACTCTTCAAGTTGCATTTGCAACTCCTTCATTTCTGGTGCGCCTATTTTGTATGGTGTCTTAGACACTAGGGCAGCTCCTAACACCAAATCAGTAGAGAAATCAATGTCTCTCTTTGGTGGTAGTCCTGAGATTTCTCCAAAAACATATTCAAAATCCATTAAGACTGTATGGTATTCAATGCTTGTCACTTTATCTCTAGCTTCATCTTCCATATTGGGCTGCAAAAATATGACATCCCTTCCTAAAACTCGTTTTCAAATGTGTAGCTGAAATTTCTCTAACAACCACAACTCTGGAATACCTTGAATATTTTCATGCTTCCCTTCTTCATCAAGACGTGTGATTGTCTTGTTGTAACAATCTAGGACTGCATGGTGTTTTTCCAACCAATCCATGCCAATTAGAAAATCATATGAACCCAATGGTATGAGGTTCACATCTACGTTTGTATTGAGTCCATTCATGTCTATCTCACAATATTTAACTAGCTCATTCATCTTCCTCTTAGTCTTTGTGGATAATTGAACTAACCAATATTTCTTGTGCTTACTCCTTTGCAAGTGAAATATTTCAACAATGTTCGAGTCTATGTAACTATGGCTAGCTCTATTAAGGTTTAAGCTATTATTAAGTTTCTTTGCATTTCACTAGATAACAATAGCATAGATAGGATCACTGAGAAATACACAATCACAAGAGACACATCATTTATCATGGGAAACCCTCATGGGGGAGAAAACCCATAAAAAATTCCTTAATATAGATAGCCAATACAATGCCAAGAGATAACTCAAATAAATACAGAAAGTCCTCTCCAAGAAGTGCGCCTCTCTCTCTCTCTCTCTCTCTCTCTCTCTCTTCTTCTTCTCCAACTGCAGCTCCAAACTTGCTCTCTGATGAACAAGTGAGTGTGTGTCCAAATGAGGCGCTAGCCTCTTTATTTATACAATCTGGCACATGTGGGTGGAGGTTTCTTTTCACTGGCAGGGCCGACTTCTTGTTCTGGGTGGTTATAACCACTTTTATTATATTTTGGGGCCGACTTCTTATTCTACCTATTACAATTAGGGTTTGACCAATCCGCAAAAGGGGATTTGGTCATTTACAATACCCGACATGATCAATCCGCAAAAGGGGATTGATCTAATGAATAATACATCAATAATAAATAGAATACTCTTTGTCGTTACATTATTTCAACAAACTCCATAATCAATTAAAATTGTTATGGGTTGGTTATCAATCTTACTTTCCACTTCAGTCATGGGAGATTGATACTCTTCTTGCTTGTTGTCCAAGGATGCATAAATCCTTGGCATGTTTCCTCCCATGTCCTCAATTGTTTCATCTTCTTGAATGTTGTGGAAATTCCTCATTCATTCTCCTTTGTGAGGGTGGTCCCTATATTAGGGATTTTCTTTTTGATTTGATTGACCTTGTTGATTTGCTTGGGAGTTGTTCTTGAAAAAGGGTAGCTTAAAACATTTCTTGATTTGATCCTTTTTCCCCTTCATCCCGTCATTACAAGATTTTTGGAAAATAGGTCTTCCTCTTCTCTACTTATAAATATGCTTTGCTCTCTTTATGGTTTCTTCCAAAGTCTTGGAGTTATCATATTGAATATTTTCACTATAGAAGGAGGGTAACCCACTTAGAAGCCTTTGGATTTTGACTTTTTCATCCTTTATGAAGTTCACATACTTACACAATTCAAAGAACCTCTTTCAATTTTCCTCCATTGTCATGCTTGCCAACTTGATTTCAAAGAAATATTTTATCTTCCTTTCATAATAATGCTCGGATAAATATTTCTCTTGGAAATATCCTTTGAACTACCTCCATGATATCCTCTTCTCATCAAGGCGCTTGTCTTGCTTAAGTTGGTTCCACCACATGGTTTTTTTTCCTTGCAAGTGGTAGGTTACAATTATAGCTTCTACCCTTGAGAGGTAATCATGCAACTAAAAAGATTTCTTCATTTCCAACAGCCATGCCTTAGCCTCTTCTCCTTTCTCGTGCTCACCATTGAAAGTTGGTGGCTTGATTTTCCTGAGTTCACCTTGCAAAATGTTTGTCTCAGGTATTCTTCTTTACCTCTAGACATGAGCCACACTTTGAATGATACCTGGCCCTGAACTTGCATGAGTTCTTCTAGTGGACTACTTTGGATAATGATGGTGCTTGTTCATTCTTCTTGACTACCTTTCATTCCCATGATCATACCTTTTGCTTTAAAATTTGGATGTTGTCACTTGTCTAGCACTAGTTTCTTGCTTAGTGTCAGAGTCCTTTTTAACTTGGTTGTGCAACATATTCAAACTTTGAAGTATTTTTTATTGTGCCTCCATAATAATTTCATTATCTTCCCTATAGCTATGCACTTCCTTAAGCATGCTTCTCATAGTTACAGGCTCATGCATGTCCCTTCTCCCATTTGACTATGTCTCAGCATTACCCATGCTTACCTGCAAACCTATGATCTTCTCCTCATGGTTGTAATATCACTAAGCATATTCCATAACTCCAGTCCTCATATAAGAACCAAAGTTTCTTTCGTGTACCTCTAATTCTATAAGAAATGTGCATGTAAGAATCATTGTTAGCACATGCATAGCATAAAACATTTCATCAATTAGAATATAGGTTATTTTTCATCCCAATTTACGAAGAAAAAAATGCACCAATTCAAAATTTGATTCCTTATATGCATTCCTCTCTAAAACAACTTTCCAATGGTTTTACTCATGCATCATTCTAAGTCCTGAGTGAAAAGTTACAACATCCACATGCAACAATTTTCCACTCATTTACTTCTACATAAATCTCTTTATTACTTTCTGAGAAACTTTAGTGCCCAATTCAAAATTTTGGGTGGATATATGTCTTATCCTCCTCAAGACCTTTCTAGAGACTATTACGTTGCTCCAATCCAAGCTCTGAGTTGAAAGTTATGGTCCATAGAAGTTTAGGTTGTTTATCCCAATTTACCCTTGTATGTTATAGGTGACTTCTTTTTCTTCTTGCACATTTTTACATACCCAAATTCTAAATCTGGCTCCATGGTTGTCTTCTATGGTTCATAAGCTTTCCACGGACTTCTCTTAAGCCCCAAATGGACTTCTAAGCAAGGATATATTCCCTCTGGAAGTAATCTAGCACTAAAAAATTTACCCTTATTGTTTTGGTTGTAACTTTCTCATACTAACTCTATTTTGCACCTGGGATAGCTTATTGGATATATTTCTCTGAGTTCTTTTATTTAAGTTGTCGATACATAGTGTACCTTTGTACACTTTATTATTGTGGGTTTTAATTGCCTAAAAACGTTGTTTAAGGCCTCAAAATCGTCTCTCAAGTAAATGACAATCAAAAATATGAAATATTCAAAACTTTTCATATAAAATTGATTGTTTTATTGTTATAATAGCCCTTTGAATTTGAGTCGTTGATCTCAAATCAGGTAAAATTTGAGTTGTTTATCTACTAAACCTTTCCAAACCCCATAGATCAATTCCCACCATTGATCAGAAACTTAAAACAATTTGGACCGTTGATTTGAGCTTCATGGGTGATCGGTCAATCGACAATTCGCTTTAGCAAATTGAACCTGCTTACGGATCTCCCCGACACTCGATCCTCAGTCGTCGACCACTTCTCTTGGAAAACACTTGCAACATATCTTCAAACTAGGAAAACCGACCTTCAACCATCGGTCATCGGTGATATTTGCTGGTGGATAAAAACTCCTTACTAATTGGGCCGACCCAACCATCAACCATCCCTATCAGTTGACGTGGAAATTGCTGACAGGGCATGACACATGGATGTCGATGTGTAGTGACACGTCATACCGAGGTGTCAATTTGGATGACATGTATGAAACTTGGATGCTAACGTAGCATGACATTTCATCACCTTCTTTCCCTCGACGACCATCGATCATTTCTTTTGGACGACCCGAACACTTTGTTGAATCGGTCAACACTCGACCATCGGCCCATCGACCATTGGAAATCTATTTTGCTTGATCGAAACACTTCATTGAATAAATCGAAACCCAACCATCGTCCCATCAGTCATCAACGATTCTCGTTGGAGACCAAGCACTTCACCAATCCGGTCAACCCTACCATCGGTTGTCGACGATTCCCTTTGGCCAACTCCAACACTTAGAAAATTTTGACCAAAAATCCTAGATGAATTTGGACCGTCAATCTCTCATTCAAAAATGATCTCAATTGTTGATCTATCAAACTTTGTCCAACTCTGTCAACGCCCGATCATCGACCATTGGCCATCGAAGCTATCTTTTGGTTGATCGAAACTCATCGCCAAACTCGTCGATCCAACCATCAGTCGTCAGTGATTTCTCTTGGCAAATTTCCAAAAATTAGAAATTTTGACCAAATCCTCAATGAATATAGGCCATTGATCTCCAATCCAAGATGATCTTTACCGTTAATCAACTCCAACTTTCCAACAACCGAAATGAATCCACATCGTCGATCTATTTCATTTTCCCAACCGTCAAAAATTAATCTCGGTCGTCGATTTACTCAACCTTCCAAACGGATAAAACATTATAAATTTTTAAATTTATCAAAATGAATCTAGGTCGTTGATCGCAATATCAAATGCAATATTGGTCATTGATTCATCAAAATTCATGCAACTCTACAACAACCGTTAAAACATGACATTCGATCATTCCAAGTCAAATTCAACCCTGCAACTCTACAACGACCATTAAAACATGAAATTCGATCATTCCAAGTCGAATTCAACCCTGCAACTTTGCAGATTGGCTCCATTGAACCTCTTACACAATTATGACTCCTTTAAACTTGAATTTTTCTTACGGATTTTGGGATTTCGCTCTATTTTTTCTTTGTTTTTCTCCAAATCTGTGACAAACAAATATGCAACAACGAATTCGCCCAATATGCAGTCATCTTGGCCGATACAAGCTCGGTGTTTGAACCAGAGACATTGATACCATAATATAACGTCCCCCAGCCCAGTTGAAGAACATTACTGCATGGAATGCTCATAAATTAAAATTTTATAGCTAACTAACTAATTTCTTGTATCTTATTAGCAACGAATTACATACAGATTTAATTGATGTCTATTACCATAAATTAGATGCATCTACAACATGCTAAAATCACATATGAATGCAGTAAATAGCTTATTATAGCAGCATATAAATCATTCTCAAATACACAGAGTTTATGCAAAACAAATAAACTCATAATACAAACAGAACCAAGATAAAAAAAAAAAAAAAAAACTTATCTTTTATAAACAGTTATGCAACTAATTTCTTGGGACAGACGTTATATCCAAACATAGACTTGTTCCAAATATCAACAGCAAGTCACCCCCGAGCTAGGGATAACAATCCAAAAACAAAGGTGGTCTCTCATTTTCCACTCATAGCTCAGAAATACCATAACCCAATGATATAATCCTATAGCTATCTTGATTATCAACTGGCTCTCTTCCTATAGACCTGCCCAACCTAGGGAATGTACCCCTTCATTGATCTCATTCCCTTGGGCATCCCATTCGTTTAGCAGGGTATCGTTGGCAAAGGTAACCGAGAATATCTTAGTTGGAAACTCAACAGAACTTGTTGCCAAGAAAACTACCAACAAACAACAACAAACACTTGATGTTACAGTGAAACTCATTCAGGAGTTCACCCTTCAGACATGACAACCTGGATCTTTAGTCTTCAACTCCAAATATGCTCCAGCATGCTCTAGAGTTTTCCCTCTATGGATGCTCCAGCTCCAAGCTCTCTTTCTTGCTCTCTACTTGCTCCTCGTGGAAAAACATTGACTATCCAAAAAATGTTGTAGCTTCCCATACGAATTTCCTCTCTTTCGCTTACTTGATTAACTCACACACTTCTCTAAGATGATTGTACTCAACCCCCATGCTACCAAAAACTATGGGATTTGACTTCTCACACCTGCGCTCTTACATGCATTCAATGAGTGGATTTGGGAACACTTAATCAGAAACTAGAGTTTAATACATTAAAATTTAGGAATGTGGGTGGAATTAATAGACATGGGTAATTCCACCATTGGACCCCTCTAAGACATTCTCCTAGACCCTCCATTATCTTGTGTATTAATTCATCCCCCATCTCTATCCATGTCCCCTTAGCAGCCGGCATCACATTTTATTATTAAATTCAGAAATACATTTCACATATGCATCGCTTTGGTTGTAGCCACACGCATACACACACATTAATTAAATGAGGGATTATAGTGGGGATGTTACAAGGAATTTTTTCCTAGTGAATAAAGCAGTAATATGTTCTGGTTTCTATCATTTTTTTGGTTCTAGGGTTCTTTAAATCAATTGTTTATTTTCTAGATGTAAGGCACCATGTGTTGTATCACTTTATCCTTACAGGTATTAGTGAGAATATCATAGCATGGTGAAAGGGGGAGTTAGCCTCCGATTTTGATATGAATAGCATCGATCTTATGCATTATTTTTTGGGTCTTAGGGTGTGGCAAGGTATAGGTGAGGTATTCCTTGGTCAAGGGAATTATACAATAGAGATTCTAAAGAGATTTTAGATGATGGATTTAAAGTCCCTGGCTGCTTCCATGCTTCTGAATTTGAATTTTACTATGGATTTAGATTTAGATTTGGTGGAACCTTCAATCTGCAAGAAATTACTAGGTTCCCTCATGTATTTGTTGAATACATGACTTGATATTTTCTTTGCAATGAATATATTGAGCCAATTCATGTTTGAGTTGAGTTAGATTCATTGGACTGTTGCAAAGAATGTGCTCACTACTTGAAGGGCACATTTCACTATTGGTTGAGGTATGTTGGGGATGGAGATTTGATGTTGCATGGCTTTGTGGATTTGAACTGGGAATGTGTTGCTAGTGTTAGGAAGAGCACATTACGTTTTTGTTTTGGCTTGGGCTCAAGTATAATGTATTAGTTTAGCAGAAAGCATGCAATAGTGGCAATGAGTTCAATAGAGGCATATTACATGACAACTTCTTCTAATAGTTCCAAGGTTATATAGCTTTGCAAGTTGGTAGCAAAAGTGAACTATCATATGTTGGATCTAGTGGTTGTGCACCATGAAAATTTGAGTTGCATTGTTCATATTCATAGAGGAATGAATCGAAATACATTGGAATACCATGTTTAAGTGGTTTATTTTCTCAATGTTTTGAGCCACTAGGTTGGGCTCATCATGAATATCTAAGAGTTTATTAAGACTAGAATGAATCAACTGTATTTAGATTATTATGCTACCCAAGTGTAGAGAGCAGTTTACTTGCAAGTAAAGCAAGATAACACATCTAATTAGGTTGGTATGTTTTCTTTAATGATGTTAATTATTTTTCTTTTGACAAAAACGGTTATGTTGCATTAATCGGCATTCTGGCCAGCCAGAATCAGAAAGTTACAAATCTGAAGAAGGTTGGTGACCTCTAACAGTGCTTCCAACCTTCTTTTGAATGTCTTGGGAGACCAATCCCCTCTGCTCCTTGAGCTAATTCGATAATATGACAAAGAATGCATACATGAGTAAATTCTCACAAACTGTGAGCATAGCAAAAGACAGAAGCAAAGCATTATATCGAGGGGGCTAAAATTTTCCCCTTAATGTAGGGGTCCAGCTTTTTCTGAGAACCTAAAGAAATGTTGGAGGCCGCCTCCTTTTCTCTGTGCGCTTTGTTAGTCCTTCGCCCTCGGGTAAGGGGTGGAGACGGGACTGAATTGTCTTCAGGTTCAGAAGTTCCCCCAGAGCCGCTAGAGGGGACTGTAACAACCAGACCTGCATGGGCAGAGGGTTCCGGATCTGAAGCCCGATTTTCTCTCGCTGCTACTGAATCTGGGGGGGTGGATTCCGGGAGGCTTTCGTCTACTGGAGGATCTTCCTTGACTGCGGTTGCTTCTGGTTCTAGGGCTTCATCTTCCTTTAGCGCATCAAAATTGTTTTTATTTTCTGGAGTTGCCTCTGCTGAATAAGTGGCCTTCGGGGCCTGGGCTGGTGGGTCCTTTTGCATTGACTACCTTCGTCGGTTAGATACGGGCTGAAAATCATCTGCTTTGCCTGGCCCCGGTTCCTCAGAGGCTTTGGGGCAGTTTCTTGCGAAGTGACCATAAGCATCGCACCGGAGGAATTTAAAAGGAATCTGCTCGTAGTCCAACTCTTGGATATGGCACCATTCCCCCAGGGAGAGATTAATGGATTCTGGAAGACCTTTCTTGAGGTTAACCTCAACACAAATGTGAGCGCAGGTATACTGGTCCCCTTTCGGCTCCGCGCTGTCCAGGAAACGCCCAAGCGTATTTCCAATGTCCTCCAGAGAGCTTGTCCCCCAGAGATGCAAGGGAAGGTGAGGCAGCCTAACCCAAACAGGGGTTGCGGTGATCTCGGCTTCAGGATTGAAGTCAAGAGTCCAGGGGGCTAAGAACAGTCCTCTCGACCCCATGAAATAGGGTCCAGATCTGAAAACTAGATCACAGTCCTCTTTGCTCAAGAAACTGAAGACAAAAAAAACCCTGCCTACTGCGAACAGAGAATCTTTTCCCTTTATCAGCGGTTTCCAACGATCATCCATCCATGCCTCCACCATTTTGGGGCTAGGCCATAACCCCGTAAACTTTCCGATGAGGGCCTTTTCTGCTAGAAGGAGGGCAAGAGTGCAAGGCTGCTCTGGAGATAGCTCCAGAGAAGGGATCTCCTCCATCTTCTTAATAAACTTAGACGAGAGAGAAGGCTTGGATTTGGGTCCTTCCGAGCGGACTAACGCTTTGAATGATTCCAAAGGGTTTTGCCCCTCTCGGCAATCGTATCTGGGGCCATCGTAGCCGACCTCCAGCAACAAGAAGACAAGTAGCGGCAGCAAGCCAAGACCACTGCACCAACACGCATGCAAAACGCAGGCGAGCTCAGGCCACGCAGGAACAGTCAGGGCCGCCAAAGATTCGCGACCTTCAGACCTTCAAAGTGGGAGACACCGCCATTGAGCCAAAACCGATGAGAGAAGCACTGCTGGCAGCGAGAGAATCCAGAAAACATCGACCTAGATCAGGAAATGGAGCGAGGTGTCGGTCAAGCTAAGCCTGGCCGCCGAGAGGGCCGAGGCTGCCTGTGCGCGCGGCTAGGGTTTCCCATTCTTTTGTATGACAAAGTTCGAAATGGGTATATGATGTTAAAAAAACACAAAAACATTTTAATGATGTTAATTATTGGGCACCAAGTGTCACTTAATTATGTACCTTCATCTTTATTTAATATGTTATCATGTTTTTTTTTCTTTATAGGGCTTCTCTAACTTTTTTGCTTATATAATGATCTTCTCAGACAATGACTTTAGTGTTTTCAATACAAATTTGGTGCCCCGTTTTTTAAAAGTGTTCAACTAGGGTTCATATTTTTATGTGATCATGTATGATATCAGTGAAATGTTATTTTATCCTTACCCTAACTACGCACCATGTTTCCACTATATACTTTTTAACATATGAGAAAGGAATAATGGACATATATGAAGGAAACAAGCATTATGGTTGAGAGTTCATATTTGTCTATTTTATATTTGTATTTCCAGTGGTATGCACTTGTAGATGAATGTAGCTAGAAGTTATTTCTTTGGAGTTTTTATTTTTCTTTCGACCTAGTGTTTGGATTATTTTTTGAGTGCAAAATTTGCTTACCATGGTCAAAAAATTAATACACCACCTACTCAAAAATGACGTCAATCTCATCTAAGAATATTTCCTTTATGTTAGGTGGTTTTTCCCACTACCTCATCCATAACTAAAGATTGTAGTAAACAAACATATATCACTTAGGTGTTAATATTCCACCATCTTGTTGTTTTCTTAGTGTATCACTTAGAAATCCCTACATCATGTAGATGTTGTATCAACCCCCTAGGAAGAAATATATTATTTTCACAACCCATAATAGCATCTACCCCACTCTAACCAATATTTCATTACCAACCCTTCATGTAAGAAACTAATGACTAGAAAATCCTATACTAATGATTTCCACTTATTAGAGGCATTCTTTATATATTTCATATCACTTATGATCCAATCAAGTAAAGTACCAGAGAAATGTACTTTTGTACTATGATTCTCTTCCAAAAAAAAATTAGTTATGAGGTTCCATAATATTTTTGAATCTAGAACTTATCCAAATATATGGATATGTTTGAGTCCCCCTCCCCCCTCTCTTTTAGTCTTGGAAAGTGACTACCACTTTGAAATATGATAACCCCCCTTCTCAAATTGACCCTTCTATAGACAGTTAAAACAAGTCCTTATAATCATTTCCAACACCCCCTTAGGGATATATGCTAAAGAATGTTAGTAAAAAAGTATATCCTTAAGTAAGGACTTGATCAAAATCAATACCCCCTCCCTCCCAGAGAACCACCTATTACATTAGGAATATATTATTTTCTCGGTCTTTCCTAAGAGCCACTACCAATCATGCTTCTAGTAAATATTGGGTTACAAAATGAATACCAAGTATTTTACGATTACATCAAGATCCAAGAGTGTATATGGAAACAAATTATTGAAATCCAGTTGGGTAACATCATCAATTCCATGAAAACATTTTGAATATTTATGGAGATTGATCTCCATTCTTGTGGACTTATTGTATAATTGCAAATTTACCTTCATCTACAATACCATTAGTGAAACATAATACATCATCTACAAAAAGTAGATGAGTGAGATGTTCCCTTCCCCCTATCTTAACTCCCTTAAAGTCACCTAGGAGGATGACCTCCCCAACTACTGAGTATTGAGTGATGCCAACATATAGATCTAGGTATGGGTCCTCCTTTGAGTTGCTATGAGTGGCGAATTGAGATGAAGTAGGGGGGAAGTAAAAGACTATAATGTAAATGTCTCTAGGTAGAGGGTCAAATCCACTGATCTAAATCCACATGAACTTGGAAAACTCATATGAGATTGTTTAAGAAATCCTACCCCAAAGGTATTTTTTGGCCATGCAAGCAACTCCACCTAACCCTATGATGTCACATGAAGCTCTTGTATCTTATTTGTAAGATAAGAATGAATGATAACTTTCTATATATGGGAGTGGTAAAAAATGGGTCTTAATAATAAGGAGAATATTTGATGAACTAAGAGAATCATAAATCATACTCGATGATGACCAAATGAACCATTGTTGTTATAGTACCCCACTAAGATACCTAATCCTTGTTGCCTCCTCCAATGGGCCTATCATTTAGAAAACTCAGCCTAGGAGTTCCTTGGGGGGGATCCCTAATGATGGCCATGAGGAATCTAATGAAAACACACTTCTCTACCTGTTGTGCTTACACAACCAATTCATGGGAGCATTTTAGCTCCACAACTTGGGATTTGGTAATATTCTCATCAAGGTAAATCTTGATAGGGAGGAAGAATAGTATCCTCTTGGCCTAGAAGGATTGAAGCTAATATCTCATTGCCCTAAACTTGATGAAAAGAGTAGAGTTGAATCTGAACCAAATTCTCTCTAGAGAAATGTCTGGGAGATCAAGGGTGTCTCGAAGGAAAATGGTGCCAATTTGTAAGGGATTTGGGGATGGAGAGGATGAGGATATCCCCCTAACCTTTAGGTTCAACTCCCAATTTCACCTAATGCATTCCTTTATGAGCTTGGTTTGAAATAATTCCTCAACCACAACTAGGGGGGGAGCCTTATCCCTACCTTGAACCCCTAGCGCCCAAGCGTTCTTGGTTTCTTGTTTAAATCTATCTTGTTGAGTTTGAAACTCCTCGTGATTTTATTTGAGATAAAGCATTTATGCATGTAAGGCATCATTAGGTGAGTGGAGGGTTTCTTGCACTTGGTTTTCCTCCTACATTTTCCTAAGGGAGACGTTCTCTGACTCAAATTCGGATACTCTAGTTGATAGAGTGATCACTTCAACCTATAGTCATTCCAATAATTGAGCAAAATTATGCAGTTGCATTGATAGTAAAATTGGGTCCTTGGAGGGAGCTATCGTGTTGTCAGAATATGAATTATGTTGGGGAATTTGGAGTTCGGTTGTGTCTTTGGATTGCAAGCCTACAGGGTTGTTTTGTTGCAAATCCACCACTAGGATTTCACCTTGCTTGTCCCCTTTCTCTATATTTTTTTTTTATGGAGAGCCTATTTCCCCTTGTTGATTCCCCTTACTAGACCTCGTGTTGTTACCTGTTGGAATCATGGTTGGTTGAGAGGCCATCATAATGTTGGGCGAAGAGTGGGGGATTACAAGAGAATGGAGGAGGGAATGGAGGGGGTGGGATGTCACATATATGCGTGAGGTACTACGGAGCAGAGGGGGGATAATGGAAGGGTTGAAGAGGAAAGGGGATTGGGCAGAGGAGAAGAGTGCACTGAAGGAGAAGAGGAGGGGTCGAAGGGGAAAGGTGTTGTCTAAAATTTCTATGTTTTGACCAAGGGGAAATACTCACAAAAGAGGAGGTGTTCATGGTGGATGTGGGATCTTGGGATTGAGCCTTATTCTTGTGGCCATGACCATGTGCCAACTTGTCAGGGAACTCCATAGGAAAAAATGAGGTTGATTCATGATAGGAAAGTGTGGCAATAGTATGAGAGTGCAACGAAAAATGAGACTCATTTCGTGACAGAGAGAGTCAAACGGAACTCACATAATTGAGGCTGTGGTGGAAAGGACTCATGCATTGAAAGATGGGTAGGGAGAGCATAAGGACTCTACAAAATTTTTGAATGAAGTTGCCTCTTTGGCGGATCCTATTCGTGACAAAGAAGAATCCATGTTGTGGTAAGGTGGATGTATGTGTGAAGAGGAGAACTATTAAATGAGGAAAAAATTAATGAGGCAATATAGAGTGAAGGGCATCTTCAAACGAATGAAAAGAATTTTGAAAACCTATAGTAGATAATGAAACATCAAATAGAGAGATAAGTTTGAATGAAAGTTGTCAATTAAAATTAAAAAGAAAATCTAGTTTCTAAAATTAATGGGAAAGTTAAAGATAGGATGAAGGATTATATAAACGAGGTTATCCCAACCCATTCTTCGCAAGAGAGTGGAAATCGAAAGGAACAAGAGGAGTGAAATTATAATATGGAGAGCATGTGTAAAAGTGAGCAGTTTGAGTAGGTCAAATATTGATATTAGAGCAACGAGAGAGTAAAGAGAGGCAAGCAATTTAAAAACGAGACTTTGAGTTATTAAAAAAAGTGGGAGAATATAAGTGAAATAAAAAATTAAGTTTGTAATTCTTAAGCAAGGAAATGGAAACTTTTTTTAAAAGAGGAACAAGGTTGGAGGCCCCCTCCCACTATCCTCTATCAAGCAATAAGATCAACATAAAGGTGCCACATGCACATGACACTATTCAAGTGGCATGGTCTAAATCACACTTCTCTCAATCCCCACCTCTCTTGGGTTGAATCTCTCCTAGGAGATTCACTATGTGTTTCCCCTCTCTCAATGTGCACTGCACTTGTAGCGCATATCCTACTAAAACATGGACACCAATTGCAACCATGAATATGGAGTGCCTATGTATACTAGAAAAAAAATTCAAGTTTTGAGTAATGGTTCTTAATTCTATTTTCTAATTTTTATGTGATGAAGGTTTGGCATCAGACATTGAGAAGAGAGTGAGTTACAAATCCTGAGAGTGAAAAATCCATAAGGGCTAGAATGAGGGTAATTGTGCATTGTAGGGGTTGATATTGGCAAATAATGAACTCAAGTTCTCAACAGTCACCAAAGAGGATGTGGAAAAACCTCACTCAATGTTTAGAAATATTTTGTGGTGACAATGATTACAAGCACTAGAAGTAGTGCATTTATAGTTTAATACAATAAAAAAATTGTGGAGGATGCATCCTTGAACCACATGAGTGAGAGGGATGGAAAGGTTAGCTGGGAAATAAAGTGTTTGAGGTCTAACAACACCAAAATGATATAAATTTTGAATAAGCAGGATGTTATTGGTATGGTGTGGGAAACTTAGAAAGGGTAATATAGTGTATTGTGTAGATATACGAGTCTACCCAATAGATGAAATACTTCTCACAAATGTGTTGGAATGGTATTGAGAGTGTTACAATAAAATCTAGCACCCACAAAGTGTAAAGTCCCAAGCATCAAGGGGCTAGTTTTGTGCAACTTAGGAAGGCTACCCACTATCACAATAGTAACTCTTCCTCTCTTTTTTGGTTGGCTATTCTCCAACTCAAGTGGGGCTTCTGTAAGGATAAAGTTATCAAGGTTATGGAGTGGAGGATGAAGGTGAAAAATAAAGAGTAAGCCTTGATAAAAAAAAAAAAAAATGGTTGGAGTAATGGTATGTTGTTAGAATACCCTCAAATGGAGATAAGTGTGATATGAATTTTATTAATATGATACACACATAAATACATGGTCTATGACCTTTTCATTTATCTTCCAAGAGATCTCATGGACTCCCAATGACAATTCTTATTCATGTGACTTTTCATATTCCTTCTGAAGTGAATAATACAAAATATCATAACCCTAATGGATTAGATTTTCAACATTCCCCCCCTTTATCTGAAAGGGTGTGTGTGATTCCAAGTAGAGAGTTGAAATCTAGAAGTGGACAAATACCAATGGTTGAATGTGTCTCTGAAACTATTGGTTTTGGGATGACGACAAACCAAATGGCTAGAAGAAGTTGATGTCTTCTATTAAATGGTGGGTTAAGGAAGACCACAAAATATAGAACATGGCTCTAAATCTCAATGGTTCCCAGAACATTTTCAAATTTAACTAGAAGTTAATGTCTTCTGCTAATTGGAAATGCTCTCAAATGGTGGTTTAAATATCACAACAAACTGTTGTCTAGCAAAAGTTGTAATTATTCTACTAAATGGTGGTTTAAGTAAGACCACAATCCAAATCATGTTGATTGAATATGGCTCTGACTCTGGCTAGCTTGTTCTTTCTTGATTGATAAGACTTTGAAAGATGAAGGCTGACCGCCAATCATTGATATTATTCCCCCCTGTCAGAGTCAAGGTGAGAAGATAAAAATGTTTCCACTGCAAGATGTGTCAATACTCAAGAATGAATTCTTTGCTATGACTGATATATCTTCTTGGTTATTGATGAACATTTCCAATAAGTGATCCACCCATAGTGATTTTTACTCTTGCGGGTTTTGTTTGGAACATTTGTATAAAGGATGATCATCTTTCCACAATGCTCAAAAGGATGAATATAAAAACATTGATCATAGATGTGGCCAAGTCAATGACAATGTTGGCATTTAGGAATCTGATCTTGAACGTGAGAAGGTGAAGCTGGATTTTCTTGAAGGAATCCAACACTCTAGAACTAGATTGGTTTGGAATAATATGGAATGTGAGAGGTCGCTTCCATTTGTATCAAAGACATGTTATGCACTTGTTGTTGATGATTTATTCCCAAGGTCTGATGATGGGCTTTGAAAGTGCAAGTGGAGCTTGTTTATGACAAACTTCATCTTCGTTTGAATCTGCTTCTGATATGGCATCATTGATTTGATCATGTGTTGGCTACTTATAGGAATCATTCTCAAATTCAAAAAGATAATTGTTCTAAACAAGGACTAGTTCATAATGTTGATTATTTTGTTGTATTTCATCTTGTTGGAGTTGCAATTCAAGCTGGAGAAGTTCTATTTTGTCCTACAAATATTGTAAATAGGTTAGAACATTAGTGAGAGTTGATTTTTCAATTATGAGTGTATTGTCAATAGTAGAGAGTATTAGAGTAATCATTAACTCTAATAATTCATCAATTCGAGCCATTTAAATTCTAACTTAGACCTCAAAGGATTTTTTGCAACTCCACCCTTTAACAATGAGACTCAATAATTCAAACTCGGCAAATGGAGGGTGTCGAATTCTATCGAAAATGCACTCATTACAATATAATCCAACTTAATTTCAAAAAATTACAAGTAAAATTACGAAAAGACTATTTGAAATTATGCCACTATTAAGGTATTGAAAGAAGAAGAGGGCACAACCAAGGAGTTTGTTTTCTAATTCATCATTATCTACCATGCTACATGATCATCTAGGTATCTTGGAAATGAATCAAAATATATTACCACTCTAGAGAAAGAAATATATGTGGAGGAAACTATACAAGAAGCTTCATTCAAATGTGTACACATAAGGAAACTATGAATAATACCCAACTTATGTCATTTGCTCAAGCCAACAGATGTATCATGTCTATCTTTACAAATGGAGGGAGACCACCAGCCACAACCTTTCCATTCCTTTAGGATACATTCTCAATTGTAAGCAAATAGATGTCAAGGAAAATCCAAACAAGCATGAAGCAATATATTTCAATGCATTGAACAAATATGCTATACTGAGATTGCAACTAGGAAATCATCGCTCTTCCTTTCAACACCCATACAATATTTTTCCCGAAGCAATTTGAGTGAGATGTAGATAATGGAAATGGAGCATAATAATGATGGATTTCTATCTATGATTACAAGATGAGATCCAACAGCCTCTGAAACCCTCAATTGTTAGGCTAGGTATGGTGTGGGTATGGTAAATAAGCCAAGCATTCAAAATGATTGTGAGATAATGGAGGAAAGAACAAATGAAACAACTTTGAAATCGGATGAAAGCTCAAATCAGAAATATGACAGTTTAGCATCAAATCAAATTGATGATACATTGGTCAACTAGTGGTCAGCTCCTAATTTATGTTTACCCTCTATTACTGGAAATTCATCTCCTCCACAATTTTCCAATATATAGGTTAATAAAAGTTTTTCAAATGATATTTGACAAGGAAAATTGAACATCGAGCTTTCCAAGAAGGTCATAAAAATGGTTGAGTTGCAATGTTTGGATTTTAAAGTAATACCATATCATGGGCGACTTCATCCAACTATATGGAAGCTACTCTTTGGATACTTACCAAGGAATCGTGATCTTACAGGGATGAAACTTGTTGGCACACATTTGGTATCTTTTCTCTTGGACAACCTTGAAATATTGTTAGCTATTTATTTATATAAATAATTAGAGCCTCTACATATGTATGGTATGGTTCTGTCAAACAAAATATAGAACCTTAGTTGATTCTCAGTTTGAGATTTATACCATGCAACCACTGAAAATTAGTGTTGTCATCTACTTGGTGTAGATATGTGGTCAGATGCGAAAAAGATATCCCTCCTAACCATGCGATAGTAGACATGGTTGGGCATAGGTTAAAATATGGTATGTTTCACTTCCATTGGAGGAATATGAGTTGCATTGCAAAGGTGTCGAGTTTATTATGCATCCCATAATACTTTCCACATTGTTTAAGATCAGTCGACTAGGGAATTGGATATGGATTTTCACAATTAAATATCCCAACATAGCTATGGAAAATGAGCTAGTGGATTCACACACTGTACATGTGATGGTGAAGGACCATAGTGATTTATGAATCACTCTCAGATTTTGCTTCCAGATGTGAAGTCGTCGACAAATATCATAGATCACCTTTTTATAAAGTGTAGCATACACATTTCTTCTCTAGTCATTTTAAAATCATCCAAACAATGCAACTCGAGTACACAGTGGATTTCGCTGTGTCCAAATATTGTAGAGAGAGGAAGATGAGAGGTGGGATAGAGTCCAGTAACAATACAATGAGCTTGTAGAGATATATAGAGGGAGAGGATTTCTAAGAGTGGGAGATAGATGAGGGGTGTGAATAATGTTGAGGAAGGTAGACTAACATAGATGGGCATAAGCAATGAAGCAGAGAGATGTTTCTACACATAGGAATGAAAACGCCCAAGGGAATAAATGAGATAGAGGAATTTCTAGACGAGGAAAAGAATCATAGATTTAAATTGGGTCTGCAACAAACTCTCCTCTTTTCCCATGATGATATGGACAACTACCATAGCTTAATTCATGACCTAAGAACTATAGGTGCTTTGACACCATTGTTAGAATACCCTCAAATGGATATCAGTGTGATATGCATTTTATTAATATGATACACATATAAATTCATGATCTATGACCTTTGGATTCATCTTCCAAGAGGTATCTTGGACTCTCGATGATAGTTTCTATTCACTCAACTTTTCATATTCCTTCTCAAGTGAATAATACAAAATAGCATAACCCTAATGGATTAGATTTCCAACATATGTGGTAGTGGAAATGGAAAAAGGGATTTAGTGCCTATCAATCTAAGGGATAATGGAGTCATGAAACAACGAATGAATGAAAGAACTAGTTTTTTACAATCAACTACTTTGAGGTAGGCTATATGGTTGAAAAGGGTTAGTTTACTACATTCAACCTCTTGGATGATCAAACTTATTTGATGCATTCATCAGTTGGGTGTGTATTTAAGGTAAAAGGAATTATTTTAATGCAATTTACCCCAAAGTGTTTGTTGAAAATAAGTTATAGAATCAATCCTTGGAGGGATAAGGGTGCCACTTATCAATACAAATGTGAAGGAGCTATTTTATGGATGAAACATGCTTCCAAATATGATCCAAAATGGATCTAAACAAGTGAATGGTTGTAAGACTTGGTACTTGCAAACATAATTCAAATATTAATGAAGGTTAGTAACTATGTAAAAGATAATGCAAAGTAAAGTGGAATAAGACAAAGGAGAAGAAAACATGAATTAATTAAAATAGAATAAATAGAATAAGAGATAAAAGACTCAGGGAATGGGAAATGAAAGGTCTGACTTTTTGGCCTTCCATTACCCCATCTCTCCCTAATTATTTTTGTACTTTCACTCTCAAAGGGTCTTTTTTGGGCTAGTAGGAGAGAATGCAAAGGAGAAGGAGTTGTGTGAATTGTTGAATGGCCATAGAGCCTTCAACTACATTGTAATAGAGATTGTCGGAATAAGAGCACTGAGAAACTATTGAATGTTGGTTTTCCCATTTAGGTTTCTAGGGTAAAATCTCCATGTCTTATGATGTGATTTAATTGTTGTGTAATGCTTTCAATTCTATGTCACTATAATTTTGTTTGGTTTGGGTAATGGTCTACGCCATTGTTATGATTCCATTATTTTTAGGATATGAAAAGAATACATGATCACTTCTCTCTTAATTTTCAATCACAACTAATTAAGATCCAGACTTAGTTGTAATAGATAACACATTGTAAGAAAAAAAAAAAATCAAATCGTTGTGTTCAATTTGTGGTTGTGTGGAGATTATGTAAGTAGATAGCAAGAAGAGGTTGGAGAGAAATCACTCATGGTTTGAGTACCTAACAATTATAATCTATTTGGGACTACGCTCTCATACTTCCATTGCTGCATTGTTATACATGCACATAGACAAAAATATTGTTGCTTCAATTAAAAATCTGAGTGTCAATAACTCTTTAATACCTACCATTCATTTTACTCAAATATTGGAGATCAAAGGGTGTCATGCTTTAGTTGTTGGAATTAATTAAATAGTTGAGAATTCTATCTTTGAGAAATGACAATTTATTGTCTAAGGGAGACCATTGTCTATAGATAGACCATCCTCAACCATTTTCCTAAGCCAGAGGACCATACATTCCTGTAGACTAGCATTAAACATTACTCAAAGATTTATTGTGGTCGTACTCATGTGGTATTATGTTGCATTCTCTTTTGTAGATCGCACAAGATGAAGATAGGCATGTGAGTATCTAGTTGGGTTGTCCCATTCATCATCGAAAGTGTACACTCCAAGTAGTTGGTCATGTGAGAGTATTGGGAAGCTGGAATAATAGTTTGGAGTGAGAGTAATTGCAGCTCATGCCACCAATCCAAAATCTATGTTATGAAATTATTCCTTCTTCAAGAGTTTGGCTCTCAATTACCTCTCAATCTAGCTTGCTATGGTAGAATTGCACGACATTTATGTGATGGTTATATGAATGGTCATCTTCTCATAGTGAAATACAGTAAATGTCTCTTACAAACAATTGTTCCCATGACATTTAAAAACTATTTTATAAATTTTGAAAGAAAACTATCATCACATGGATATTGTATTAAAATAGTGTTAAATGGATTAAGGAAGAAAAACATCCTTCTCATATATATGTCATTGAATGGTGACAAGTGAATGATATTGAATTGAAATTTTGATACTCAAGGGAAACTTGGAGGTGGGATTGGGTTTTTGGAGCTATTTACATTTAGGATATATTAGTTCAAGCACCAAAGCTTATCCAAGCATGATATCTCAAAACAATTAGATTTTTGCAAGTTCCCTGGATAGTTCATGATTACAATATCCTAATTATGAAACTATGAATATTTCCTTGTTCTCTAGTCAAGAGACCTTTGAAGATAGTATTCATACAATACTCTGATGGGTGAGCCAAAGTATGCATATACACCTTGCCTTGTGTCCCAATAGAGAATTTATTTACTGATTGATTATAGTGTTGGTGTATTAGTTATTGAACAGGTTGGGTTGTGTTGATTTGTTGTAGTTTTCCTTCACAATATGTGGTGTATGTGAAGTAATTGGTCTAGAAATAGATCATTGTAAACATAATCATATTCTCATACCTTAAGAGTAGGAGAAAGCTTGAAAGCACAGAAACATAGCCAATTTCTATGTACCCACTTGGTGTTGTAGATAATGCTTCCATAAATGTAAATAGATTTGGTTTTGTTTTGTTAGATTTTGTTGGAGATTGTTGAGATATTCTCTCAACCTCTCTTCCTAAATTTAGAATAAGTTGGATCTCATAAGAACTCATATAAATTTACATATTTGTACTAGTTTGGAGATAATAAAATAAGTGTGAAGTATTTTGTGTGAAGAAATGCCTCCTATCTTATTTTCTTATTTGGTATCAGAGTTGGTTCATCCTTGACTCTCTCAAGAATGGGTTTGTGATCATGCCAATTCTGCAAACATTAATTGTCTATACACAAGTTTGTATAGGAGAGTGAATTGTTTTGTTTGGTGAGAGTATATAGTTTCATTGAGTGATTGTTTGTACGTATGTGAGTGTCAAGTATGTAGAGCCACCAATTAATGGCCTTCGCTAGGAAGAATTTAGACAAGAAACTATTCTAAATGATTTCCAGGTCGGGGACATGTTATAATTGCAGCTTAGGAGTACGCTACATCTATAGGGCTTTCATTGCCACGAACTCTGCTACTTTTTTGTATCAAGGGCTTGTTTTAGCTGTAAGATATCTTTGGTCATATATTCCAATGTGGGATGTCAAATTCTCTAGATATTTTATTTATCACTGCATGGTAGGAAAATCATTGTATGGAGGGAAAGTGTATCCCATGTTGGAAGTTGGCATATTATTAGGTGGATATGGTCTCTCAAAGAAGTGAGAAGAAGCTGGAAATTGGTGAGCAATAATGAGCAATGGAACAGTGATTTAGGATGATGGAGCACTCTATCTCATTAAAGACATCTCATTGAAATGTTTTTTTTGTTGTTCATATTGAGAACTGTGCATTATTTAATTTTCTAGAATTTAAAAGTTTTCTTTATTTTGTAAAATTATATGATGAAGAACCAATCGCAAAACAAGGTAACTTAACTTAAGCTAGTGTTTCTTGATGTATGTGGTGCTACAAGAACACGTCATGGGTTTGGTTATGTCTACAATATGTTATAAGTTGGCGTTTCTTCTTGTCCTTTAGTGCTCCAAGAACATCGGTTACAGGTTATCTTTGTGTGTTTGTATATGTGAAAAAGGTCAAGTTGTATGATTTATTGTTGGATACATCCGATATATAGATTGCTTTCCTAAATAACTAGTGAATACAGCAGTAGACCATGTACTTTGACAAATGGAAGTATGTCAATAGGACGATTCAGTGTCTAGATTATTCTTCGGGGTATGTCAAGAATCGCCAGTCCTACAAATACGTCATTGATGGTCAAAATCAATTGTATCTTAAATGGATCAAGTGGTAGCTCGAAGTTGATGGTTGAGAAAGAGCGCGGTATATGAGATTTAAGAGTGGGTAGAAATGTTGATGAAGACCATACCAGAAAGAGATCAAAGTTAAAAAAAAAAATTATGTGATTTCAATATTGTTATTTGTGATGTAAGCATTAAGGGAGGGGTGTTGGAGATAATGCTTCCATATGTGTAACTAGATTTGGTTTGTGTTTGTTAGAGTTTGTTGGTGATTGTTGAGATATTCTCTCAACCTCTCTTTCTAAATTTAGAATAAGTTGGATCACACAACAACTCATAGAACTCTATATATTTGTATCAGTTTGAAGATAATAAAATAAGTGTGAAGTATTTTGTGTGAAGAAAAGTCTCCTATCCTATTTTATGATTCTTGGTGATAGACAAAAGAGAATCCAACTTAGAATCCTAATATTTATTGTCATTGTTAGCTGGTTTTTTATGCATTATACACTGAGTATATAAATATTTGTATAAGACACAAAAACATAGATTTTAAGTTAATTCCACAAAGTATATGTGTTAGTGAAGCGAATGGGATATACGTCCCTTGTTTAGGGATCAAAATCTACAACTTAGTTTGATAGAAAAGTGGAAAACAAGTGCAAAAATAAAGAAAAAAATAAACAAGAGGGAGAACCTCCTCACATTGTTTATTCCAAAATGAATATTGAGTTCATTATTAATTCTTCATATAAGTATGATGACAAGAATATTATATAACATATAAAGAACAATTGAAAAGCATAACATATCCATACAACAAAGTAGATCAATACCTCAATGCTTCATTGGTATTCAAATGTTTGATACACAAGTGAAGCTCAACATCATCTCCAAGATCCTACAATTTCCTTCATTCCTTCACTTCTTCACTCTCTAACACCAAATTCTCCAATTTCCCATTACAAAAGAAATGGAGAGAAACTCCCATTTATATAGAGTGAGTTAAGTCTCTCATACAATAAAATATATCATCTCCCTAACTCACCCTAGGACAATTCAACAAATAGTAAAATATTGGACTAGTTAGATCCATGGTTAACAATATCAAGGAATATGGATGCTAGCCTATTCAAAAGAGGTCGCCCTCATCCAAAAATAGGCAACAATAACCTCCAAGATAGGATGCACTATCCAAAAATAGGTATTATACCAAGTCAAATGCTAAATGAGTCCACATATAATTCACCCACCAAGAATGGATGCATGCAAAATATACTAAAATACTCTTAAATCTAGGAGGATGTGTTCGAGGGTCCACCTAGAAGGGCTCACAAAGAGCACCCTCCGAGGTGCATGAGAGATATAATAATAAAATATTCTGCCTAAGAGAATGTTCCATATTCAACCTCCAAAAATAGGAAGTGGTCCACAAGATGCATGCAATATATCCACATACATGAATCATAAGTCAACCATCCATATCCAACCTTCAAAAATAGGAAGTGGTCCACAAGATGCATGCAAAACCTATCCACATACATGAATCTCAAGGAAACCAACTCCATGGATGAATGTGCAACCTACCAAGTAGATGGAGCGCTCCACAAGAAATGTAGTCAAACCCCCAAAATAGCAAGTGGGCAATCTCCAACAAAACAAATCCAAGGATATAAGGGTGAATTAGGGTTTTGACCATGCCAAAACTCCATGAAATAATAAAATATACACCTCCAAGAATAGAAAGAAGTGTCTCCACAAATTTCCCCTCCAAGGATATGTCCAAATATAGTAAGATGACTAAGTAAATGCATGTAATGTTCCACATATGTGGTCCTCCAAGTATGCTACACACCTCCCAATAAAATCCTCCATAACCACCTCAAATAAAATAATGCATATGCCAAGTCAAAGAGGAGAGGGTGCTCTCCAATGAAGGTCAAATATGTCGTGTAGTTGAAATATCCATGCAATAAAGATGAGAGATCACCTAGGAGAGGTGTTCCCTAGAAGAATGTGCCATGTAACTACCTCAACCACCCACAAATAATAAAATACTCTTCAATGAAGTGTACACTATGAGAATGTGCCAAGGGTGGTTGGACACCACAACCACATCACAATGATGTCCAACCAACCCAAGAGAGTGTGCCCTAGAGAAGTGTGCCAACCAAACCAAGAAGCAATAAATAATGCCTACCTTGGAAATTATGCCAAAGAAGTGGGGTGCACCACTAGAAATCCTCAACCAACTCCAACTAATCCCTTAAAGTGTGAAAAGTAAGCCAATGAAGTAGGGAACCCAAGCTATTAACCTAAATCTGGATAAATTAATTTAACCAATGGACACTTAAATCAACCTCAACATGTGTGCACAAATACTAATGCTTAAACATAATAATATTCCCCCTCCAAATAGATGCCAACATATTAAATTACCATGAAAAAATGTGCCAATGAGGGGTGTAATCTGATAAATTTTTGTACCATGTAAATAAAATATGTTCTCCCTAGAAAAACCCCACTATGATAACAACAAAACATAAATCTAAACTTAAGGTGCACCACCACCAAGGGATTATGTTATCACATGAAGTTGTTCAGGGTCCCAGGTGACAACCATGAGCACAAGAGAACAGGTGGGTTCAGTTTTCCACGGTGGAGATCCCTTGTGCATTTCGATTTAGTGCCATATCTAAATGAGGTTGGAAGGATTCCATAGTTGGTAGGAAGATAAAGCTTTGGCGGGGGCACTAAAATAGTCGGTGCGCCCAGATCGCAGATCGCGATCAGATCAATGACCACCAATCATTTTGGCGCCACAAGATACATGGGTGTTAAAATCCAAAGGCGAGATGAAATCCAAACCGCGGTATTGCAGGGAGGCTACGTGGCCGAAGATGGTACATTTTGGGCCCGAAAGCAATGTGGTTCCAAACCGCTTTCGACGGCCCCGAAATCACGTGCGCGTATAATGTTGTATCCAACAACAACACATGGTCGCACGCTAGTCGTCGAGTCGTGCTTTGATCCTAAGGAGGATTCAATTAATGAACAAGGACTGGTAGTTGAAACCTCAGCTCAATCCATAAATAGGAAGCATGGAAGCTATGGACAAGGAGATAGAACTGTCATCCTAAGGTACCACGACCGACGGTTTCTTCTTGCAGGCCCATACTGATCTAAGCTTGCATCTAACAGGAGGAAACACGCACAGTCTGACAGAAGTATGCACAGACGAAAATCCTTGGATGGGATGGCCAGATGACTCTCCTAGCAAGGGTTCACTAATCTGAGTATAAATAGATCACTTCAAGATTTTGTTAGGGTCGTCGAATGGTTAAGCAGAGCTCCCTATTTTGTAATATTTTAATACTAGTGTTGTTCTCTGGTTATGTATGAGACCTAAAACTTTCTCAGTAATAGAATTCAACTTATTTAATCATCTTGTTTATTGTTGTGCTGAAACACTCATGCATATATGATCCAGACGAGTTGTTGTAGTTGTATTGCAATGGAGGTTTGATTATAATGATGTTGTGACCTGTTTCAATATTCTCTTTTGTTGTCTTGTTTCCTATTATGTTGAATTTCTCATGCATGGATGATCTAGACGAGTTATTGTAGTCGTATTGTAATGGAGGTTTGATTATAATACTGTTGTGATATATTTCAGTATCTTAAACTTGAGTTCAAGAGTTCTCTTGTGCTTGAGTTTTTCTTCACCAAGTTGCTTGAAGGTCGGATGATCATGGAAGACTTGTCCATCTTTCTCACTAATTCTTCCCTCTTCTCACCTTTAGCCTTAAACCACTGACTGAATTTAATGAGGACCTCATTTCCTTATGAATTTCTTGTCCAATTTCTGTGTTAAAATATTCTCATATTGAGCTTTGTCCATTTGACCTCCATTCATAAACCTACCTCCACAGACATTTTGATGGGTATTCGGCTTATCCTCTTGCAATATGAGGGTAAGTCTAAGTGCTAACATTCTTGGCGTTGTTTTCGGGGAACAAATTGAAGACATTTCCCTAGGATTGAACAACAAAGAAATTTTGATTCTGAAGGTGCATCAAAAATTAGTACCTTGAAGATTGCAGCTTGCACCTAGAAACTCCATTGTTTCAGTTGTGGCTCCCAAAGGCAGACACACGAGATCTACTCCACAACTGTCTCTGGAAACACCTGAAGCTGACCCAGAAAAGATTATCAAAAAGGAAATACCTCTCAAGAAGGGATTTCAGTTGTTGTACCAAGTGATTCTGGTAATTTACATGGTTCTTATTTTAAAACTCCAGTAGTTGTATCTAATTCTCCTTTTATACCATCTGTTAGAGTTTCCAGAAGTTTAGATTTTGAAAGTTTTCCTGTTGAACTTCCTCCTGCTAGTCTTCATTTACAAGGAGAAAGTTTTGAAACCCATGTTTCCCCTGATATTGTAAAGTGGTTTAGACCTAGGAGCTTAGAATATTTTCCCACTTTGGGTTTTCCTACTCCTCCTCTTGTCAAAGTTGGCGTATCTAAAGAAGGGGAAACTTCTTTTCCATTGAACCCCATATCATTCTCCTCCAACACTCAATTGTTTCCCTTTTCCCCTAGAAACACAGCTGTAGTCCTACCTGTCCAATCTCCATCTCCCCCTTTTTCTCCTACAGTTCACATCCCAATGGCAGGTGCTAATATTCCTAGAAATAGGATGGATGCCATAGTGGCTACTAGATATGCTCATCTTATTTTACCTCGGCCTATGAATATCTAGTGGCATGACTCTTCATAAAGGGGCACCTTAGGCTATATTTAAGTCGGGCCCCCCTCAATGTAAATCATCATTCAATAATTGTATATATATATATATGCCACTGAGAAAAATATTTTTATACAATATTGGTACAAGAGCCGAATATTGGCATAAAAAGAAGGAAATGCAAATATTCCTTTACGTGGAGGATAAGTTTTATCTCTTTACATGGATTAATTTTTGCATGGAGGAGTAAAAAAGGGAAATGTAAATCTTTATTTACGTGGAGGATAAATTTTATAAGTATTCACGTAAAAAGGAATAACATGAAAAGGAAAAAAGGTAAAAGTAATATTTCTTTACGTAAAGGATCAATTTTATAAGTATTCACGTAAAAGTGAATAATGTGAAAGGGAAAAAATGTAAAAGTGATATTTCTTTACCTGGAGGACAATTTTATAAGTGTTCACGTAAAAGTGAATAACATGAAAAGGAAGATGGTAAAAGTGTGAAAGTAAATAAAGTTATAAATGTATATCTCTATTGTCCACCTTCATTGCTCCACATCTCTAAAATTATGCACAAATATACACCTCCAACCACTAGAAGTATGAATGATGTAAACAAACAGTTGAAACAAATAGAAAAGGAATTCAATACACTCAAATATACCATCAACCAAAATTGTGATAATCTAAAAGATGAGATAAAAAAAAAAAATTGACGCACTCAAACAAGAGATAACACAAAATCTTAAAGGTGAAATTATAGCATAATTCAGGATCAAAATTAAAAACAACATAGACGTCATGAAACAAGATCAAGATCAAAAGTATAAATACATGAAGCAAGATCGGGATCAAAAACATGACGAGCTTATAAAACTGTTAAAAAGTCAAGGTTTTGAATGTCACAACAAGCAAGGGAGTACTTCAAGCTCATCTAGATATTCATCACCACCACATCCACCACCGCCACCTCCCTATAATCCTTCAGGAGGCCCCCAATATCATCCCTTCATGATATACCCACCTAGGGCCAAAATAGAACTTTCAAAATACAACGAAAGCAAAAATCAATGTGTGGCATGGTTAAACAAAGACAAAGAGTATTTCAATAAATATAACATTACAATAGATGAAGAAAAAGTAAAATATATTTCCATGCATCTAGAAGGTGAAGCATGCAATTGGTATATGTGGTGGAAGAAAGAAAATCACTCTTACAACTTACAATCTTTTAAAAACGATTTTTTTAAAAGATTCCAGGGAATCACTGAAAATGAATTCTCTTTGAAACTCACTAGACTACAACAAAAATGAAGTGTCGATGAATTCACGCATCAATGGGAAGCTCTCACCACACAAGTATTTGGGCTATCTAGAGAGAGATTACTTCAATCTTATCTGGGAATTCTTAAACCGCATATCCAAAACTAATTAAAATTGAATTGTGTTATGTCCATTGAAGTAGGAAGGCGTAAGGCAAAAGCGACAGAAGTCAAACTTAAAGGATTGCAATCAATATTTGGAAAATCTTATTCAAGAAAGAACAGACCACAAACCATCGAAATAGATAAATATAAATGCATACCTCCACACATGCGAGACGATAAAAGAAGTTTGGAAGCTTAAAGAATGAAAGAAGGAAAATGAAAATGTTGCGGAGAAAGATCGAATCTCAGACATAGGTGTCGCACAGACGATAATCCAAAGAAATTATACACATGTGAAGCAGAGGGGAATGATGAATCAGATACAGAAGAGTCAGAAGGTGAAGATGTAGAGGACCCCAAAAATATCACATCAGGCTCAGAAGGCGACAACACACCAAGGATATCAATTGCGGCCATGAAAGGCATCAACCAACCTCAAACTCTTAAATTAAAGGGACATATAAAAAATGATAATGTCATGGTACTAATATATACAAGAAGTAGCCAAAACTTCATTGACATAAGAATGCCAAGGAAACTTAACTTATCTTTATATCCAACTCAAGACATGAAGGTAATGGTTGCAGACGGCAAAGAAATTGAGAATGTAGGAAAGTGCCATAAAGTAAAACTCCAAATACAAGACTTTAATTTGGAATTGGAACTCTACACCATACCTCTAGGAGGAGTAGACATAGTCTTAGGAGTCCAATGGCTACAAACATTGGGTACTTATTTGTCCAATCATCAAAAAAAAATTAGTAAATTCAAGTGGCAGGGAAAAGGTATAAGCTACATGGTTTCAAACCCCCCAGACACAAGTTGTGTCATCCCAGCTGATGGAAAAGCTTATTTGGAAAGGGGCAACCACCTACGTGATCCAATGCCACCAAATGGAGATACAAGATTCAAAACAATATGACTCCAGAGTAGAAGAAGTCCAAGAAATACTTCAAAAACACAAAAAGGTATTTCAAGATCTTCCTGTGGAGTTACCACCAAAGAGGAGGATTGAGCATATAATTGAAGTTAAGCCAGAATCAAGGAAAAATATCAAGGGAAGGATGAATTCATTGTTTTGAGGACAAAGCAATTTTGAAGAGGAAGGCAATGTTATGGACATAACCTAAGCATTAATAAAATAATAACTAATAAAATCAATAATAAGATAATAAAGATAATAAAACAAACAAATTACAAATTAATAACAATAAAGGAAATATATTAAATACTTATAAATAGTCATGACTCTTTGTAAAGGGGCACCTTAGGATATATTTAAGTCGCCCCCTCCCCAATGTAAATCATCATTCCATAATTAATCAAATGTATATATATATATATATATATGCCATTGAGCAAAATATTTTTATACAACACCCATACTCTATAGATATGCATCGATCCTGGAATAATTTGCTCTCGATGCCTGCTTAAGTCCATAGAAGGCTTCTTAAGCCTACACGCATGGAACTCCTTCCCACTTATCTGAAATCTTTAAGGTTTCTCTATGTACACTTCTTCCTCAATGATCCCATTAAAGAAAGATGTCTTTGCATCCATCTGATGTATCCTCCATCTCGTAAATGAAGCCAAGGACATAAATGCTTGAATGGAAGTGTACATGGCAACTGAGAAAATGTCTCCTCATAGTCCACTCCCTCTCTATGGGATAACCCTCTCACCAAAAACCTCGATTTTAACTTCTCAAAGATGCCATCTGCAACATGATTGATCTTGTAGAGCCCCCTAGAACTCACAATTGGCTTCTTGTTCAATCTTGGCACTATGTACCAAACATCATTTTTCATGATGGAGGTGTACTCCTCCACCATGGCATCCTGCCATACTTGTTGGTCAACTACCTCCCAAAAAATAGAAGGCTCATAATCTAGAACGTTGCTCATCGATGTCATATATTCTGGAAACTTCTTCGGAGGTCTGCTCTCTTTGAATGTCCTCCTAGGAATCTCAACATGCTCTTGAGGATCCCTCGATGTCTAACTAAACTATCGAGGTATCCTAACAGAAGTGGAAGGGATTCTAGTCTCCCCCTCTTCACCTGAAGTTTGTTGTACTACCCTAGAAATCACTAGTGACCCCAGCTCAACCTTTAGAGCTTCATGTTCCTCATCCTCTGCCACTGGAGTAGGCTCATGAGACTTCCTAGATTAAAATTCTTCCTCAAAATTTACATCCCTATTGATGGGTATTCTATATGTATTAATTCCCTCAATTAAATTGTCAACTCGAGGTAAGTAAACTTAGGGTTTTGGCACAGTATGAGCCAAGGCAGAAATAAAAGCTAATGGAAAGATTGACTAGCTAAAGAGATGGTTTACCCTAGGGATCAACACTCTTTTTAATTTACAATTCTACTTTTTAAAGAGATGATTTTTAAAATCTATTTAAACAACAAATTCTATGTAAAGCAACTTTTAACTAATGAAATTCAAGCAATTCTAGAACTATAAACTATTTGACCTAAATAGCTTTAAACAATCTAGGACTATAAATTGTTTAATCTATCTCTAAATAAGAAAATAACAAGTAATCTATTTCAGAGCTATTTTAATCTATTCAATCTATCGTTAAATAAGCAAACAACAAGTAATATATTTCTAAGTTATTTGATCTATCTACCTCTGAATGAACAAGCAAGTAAGCAATTAATCTGTCAAAACTATCTTTACAAGTGAACTCTATTCTTAAAGTAAAAACTTACAATTATTTCTATCTTGCAAAGAATAAAAACTAATCTACCTAACTAAAGCAAGAGTGTTGTGACAGTATTCGAATGTGATGATTGTGTCTTCAGTGGCAAATGATATCACGATAGCATCTAACTACTAATGACAATTCAAGTGGAATTAACTCAATGCTAACTTCTACAGAAAAATGTAAAGTATGGATAAGGCAGTCTATAGAAAGTTTTGTCATCGTAAAAGTAACACTAGGTTTTCTTGGAATCCATATGATCTTTAAACATTGTGCAGAAGAGATTCAACATCAATCATTCACTCTATCACACAACTGGTGGAAAGTAATTTGTTCAAAATCGCTAATTCAAGCAAAGCTATAAACTCATAATTAACACTTAATCAGAAATCCTAATTCAAATTCATAACTAAGATAACAATGAAAATACTCTTGTGCAAACCTACAAACTCATCACTAATACTAATTAGAAATCTTCATTCAAATGCATAATTGGGATTTCATTCAAAATCATAGCCTAAAGTTAACTAAGCTACCATTGAAGAACATACTCAAAATCAACTAAGATGCTACTGGAAGTCATAACTCAAAATCCACTTTTATCCTATCATGTTGATGCTAAAAGCAAAGTTAGCAAATAAAGCAAACCTACAGAGATTATTTGAAATTACAACTTGATAAATAAACGTTGTCTAGGTTAGTACTCTGCAGAGTGATTTACAGCTAGGGAGAAAAAGACATGACAGTATAATTAGACAGCTTTTACAACCTGCAAAAAAAATGTTAGGAGTCTAAATATCAACACACAACCATGGACGTCCAAACATACTCTGTGACACACGCAATTCAGAAAGTGATCTGCAAATAATAGAAGATATACATGGAGGTGAATTAGACAAGCAATCTAAAATTAAAATATACACACTGTGAGCAAGCAATTTAAAATTAAAAGATATACACAGTAAATAAGCAATTTTTAAATTGAAGAAGTATGAAAGGCAATTATACAATTGCAAATATACACTAATATAAACAATCGCCCAGACCACTGGTGGGCCCCCCAGAAGGTCATGGAAATACTTCAACAGGAAAACGCAGTCACTTAGTTAACGCAGCATTGGCATTGATCATAAAAACAGAGTATATAACAAAATGGAGATAATGTCTATGTATATAATAAAATTCATGTCTTCTTTGTGGCATAGATAGTGGTATTTATAGATTATTACAGAGCATGGGAGGTCAACCACAAGAAGGGTCGACTCTCTCTAAAAACAGTAAGTTCATTAAATTTGTTTTAACAGAAGCATATTCCTTAACAGTATTTTGTGCTCCACTTAGCGGCTGTTGCAACTAACCAATCCTAGATGTGTCAAGTTCCATAGCTGGAGGGCACGAGGGGGCATAAAACCCATATCTATGATTCATCCATCAAAGCTTGTCAATGTGTTAACTTCCAGCTCCTGTGTGCTCCGAGTGTCGGATCGAGTGTCGGATAAGGGACTAGATGGAGGGTCGGATCATGATTTCGACATGTTGCAAGAAAACAATAACGTTAGATCTTCATAATCAATCAATTGAAGATGAATTAATCGTAAAACCATTGCAAAATTGATGATTATACATACCTTGTGCGATTCCATGGCGAATTGATGCATGCAGCTTGATAATACCTTTAAAATGGATAAATGAGAGCATAGATTATATAATTATCATATGCAAAAAGGATTTGGCCATTGAAAAAAATAGTCAAAACACCCAACCAACATTTCTCCCATGCCTAAGGATTTGCAAGTCCCTCTGCAAACAAAAATGGATCACCCGACATAACTATACTCGTGAAGGAGGGGGTGGATTGGCTTTAAAAGCCTCTCCCTCATGCCTTGGGGACTTTGTCTTAGGCCTTTTACGATGTTTCAATTGCATCCGGAGACTATGATTGGTGGTGGTCATCTGATCAACCAACCGCTGAAGAGAGTTTACTTTTGCTTGCAGGACAGCATTGTCATGATGCAAATGCCTATCCATAGTTTTTCGTTCTACCAATTGTTGAAGCAGCTGAGCATTTTCTTGTTGAAATTTCTCAATAGCTGGGGTGTGATCAGATGGAACAAGAGAAGAAGGCTTGGGCTCCTTGATATATGTAGAAGGTATATCAACTTTATAAGATGGTGTAGGCATCTGGAAGGAAGGAGTAACAGTGTTTTTGTGAGGGAGACTTGGTGTAATAGGTTCAGATTTGACCTCTTTATCAGGCTTAGACTCCTCTCAGAAACTTCTCTGAGTCTTTTATGGGGGCTCTCATTATTGGAAGACAATTGAATAGGATCCAAAGTGCTTGGAGGTTTTATATTGGTCTTGCCACTCATACTTCGAGTGCTTCTTCGAAAGGATTGCCCCTTGAATTGATTAGATCCTCTCCTCTTTCTAGGAACAGAAGGAAAATCTTGATGGAATGCATCTTGTAGCTTCTTAGGTTGACAATCAATAGGTATTGAAGGCAATGGGGAATTATCAGCATGCTTTTTTATTTTCTTAACATATGAGGCTGCAGGGGAATCAATAATTTTATTGGTCGTTTTATCAGACAGGGAGATAGTTTGAATTGGGGGGTTTGGATTTTTTGGAGAAGGAGGCTTAGGTGGGGTGACAACCCCTGAATCGAACGATCTCTTACTTGTCTTAACTGTCAGATGGGGATTTGAGAATTGGTAGAGGAAATCGTCACATGTCTTATTGTGTCTTGTCAATTCGGATATAACAAGAAATTTAATGAGGCCATGATGGAATAAACTGTTGTGAGGGTTGGACAATTTTTTACGGACTTGAAAAGACATTTTCTCAAGGATTTTCAGGAAGTAGAAAGGAAAATCCACAGGTTTATTGAATTGAAAATGGGCTAACAGACGAAAATGAAAAGATTTAAAAACAGAGTACCTACATTCACAAGTGATGAGCCTGATAATTATGATCAGGGGGTTAATCAGTTCATCTTTGATCCATTCCTTTGAATACCCTTTGGCTCCAGAAACATTTTGAAATTCAGGCTTGAACACTTTGTTAAAGCTTGGACGTGGCAATTGATGGTGTTTGAACCACCGATCCCCAACCCATGGTAATTTCCTAGCTGAGGAAATATATCCGTTAGAGACCAAGAAGACAAAGACCCTGCACAAGCCAGTCTCCCATCGAACCCAAGAGAGAATTGGAGAGAGACACCATCATCATGGCCCTGCAGACTGGCCAGGAATGGTCCCCACCCCGCGCAAAGGAATATCTCTCTACATGCTGTGAATTATGGAATGGCCAGTATCTCGGTGTAGGAGGATGGTTCATAGCGGTTGGGCATGGTTACAGAGCGAAGGATGAGCGAGAGAAAGAAATCGGGCAAAGGGGGAATGTGACACAGCAAACAGAGGATGAGCGGCATGAAAATTGGGGCAGAGTATCAGGTTTTTAATGCAATTGTGGTGGAAATGGTTGAATTCGTGGGCGAATTCGTCATACACGATCGCCATGTGTGACCATAATTGCACTATGTTTGAATTTTGAATGGTGTGTACTTTGGAGGTAAATGAAATCATGTGATAATTATATCAATGTCCAAGTCTTCGACTTGGACATTTGATCATAAAATGCATTTACAAGTTTAATTCGATTACCAAAATGTAATTTGAAAAATACACCATGCAATTCATCTAACTTACCATTGCAACAGTTGTAATGAATTCAAGCGATCATACCTGCATGTGATCGTGATCATTTACAGTATATACATACCTCACTCGATCCTCCATATGGAAATTCATTCGGTCTTCCAGATGGCACTCCATCCAGTCCTTCATATGGCACTCCATCCAGTCCTCCTGTGTAAGTGGAAAGCATCCCATAGTAAATGGACGTTCACCCATAGCACTCAACTTGGACAATTTCTGGAATTCATGGTGAACATGAGCATGGAGCATGGATAGGATGAGTGTGAATATGATTATTTATTGTTGATTGCATTGTCATCGATTTGTAACAATATAAAACAACTTGTTCCTCTTTGCATAGGCGTGTAACATAGATCTGTAGTGAGCATTTAGCAGTTTGTTATTGATCTGTAATTGTCACAAGGAACCAGTTAAGCAGTGTTCCATTATATAAACATAAAAATGCACAACGGGATTATAACACACACATTGATGTCAATAGTTTAGAATTTAGCATACCAATACAAACAATTGTTGATATAATAGCCCAAGGTATTGTAGAAACAATATGACAGAATTTTTAACAGAGATTATACTTCCTCTTCTCATGGATTGTAATATAAATGGAAGTGTTTATCATTTGTCGGCTCAAGAAAACCCTCCACCACTCTTAAGTATTGTGACACCTCACAATCAAAGATATAGGGAACTAGTCAATTCTCCCAATAGCCTAAGATTTACAGTTTTCCAAGTGTAGAGATAAATTTCACACATTAGTCTAACGAGACTATTAAAATATGGCCCCACATGTAGGAAAGAACATCCTACATATAGTTAAGAAGAGGTAGGCGCGAGAGTCTTAGGATTGTCTTCAATTTAGTTCCCAATGGCAAGGTGATGGAATTTGTTTACCTTTGCTTAACCATGCATAGTTCTTTTCATTGTTGCCTACAAGTAATGTCATACATCATGACAAGTTTTAAAATTTAGGAATTTTATTTATTGTTTGTCAGATCATCACCCTTCCTAGGTAGAATGCCCCGCTACCAGCAAGCCTGTTCAGTACTCCGAAAAATTTACCTAGTCATACCATAGGTCGGTACCCGCTGCCAGCAGACCTGTTCAATATCCCAACGAGTTAGACTCTTACACCCTTCTACAACACAGACGGGTTAACCATCTTTTAAGATTTTTGTATAAAGATTGTTTTTTGCAAGAAGATGGGGAGGCATCTCTGAAAAGTTGTATTTAGGACTCGGATGGTATTTAAGTTAGAGGATGACTCTTCTTTATATATTCCTTATAGAGTGTCTTTATGTAAGGGATACTTAAGTGGACATAGCCTATCTAAAGATATGGTATAATCAAGCATTTTTAGTGTGTAGTGGATGGTACCATTGGAAAAGAACAGAAAGATATCTTCAGGCCCTACTCACTTTGTTTTTTTTTTTAATTTATATTGATGTTTCCATGGCTAACCACTAATCATACCCTCTTGCTACTCTTTTATAAAGATACTTTACTCACCCACTCAGGGTTCTTGGGGAAATTGTATGAGTAACCTCTAGGTTTGATAAGACAAAGTGTCACTTCCTTATATCCTCTAGTGGTGGAGGTGTTACACATTATTTTGGTCACCTCAGTGATCAACTAGCAACATGTGTTAATGTTCCCTGAAAATATTAAAAGAAGACTTTCTCCATGAGAAAAGTGATTTGCTTTCCTCTTTCAAAAACCATATCAAGGAAGGTCATCACACCCTACTATATGCATGGGGTGCGATGATGCATGATCTTCACACTCTGCCCTAAACTTGGACTGTAATGTCGTCGCATGTTTCTTGTGCATAAGGTGCGATGATGCTTAAAGCATAGGAAAAGTCAAATTTCACGAATGTTCTAGAAGGGAATCTTCTAGAAGATGAGGTGGCCTCCGATCGGTTTGGACCTTACTTACTTTTCTGATTTGGTGGGATCATCCTAATCTCCTCATCCATCTCTATTTCACACTATATAAAGAGGGGTCTCTCATGGAAAAGGATAAGGTTGAATAGGCTAAGATTTGCATGGAGGGTTCTACTTCAGATTATGCTTGAGAGCTTTGCTTTAGTTCTTCAAGTCAGATTATGGATATTCTTCATCCAAGGCATTGGAGCAAAGGTGTGTGTGTTGAATAAAAGAGCCATTGAAAGGGGACCTTGCAACATCAACGCATGGGTTGTATTCTCCACTTTCCATTCATTTAATACAGTAATGCATTTCTTCCCTATATAAGCATCTCGTCTTCTATTGTGTAATTCCTTGATCATATACATAGATTTCATCAGAATACATATATCCTTGTTTTCCTTCTTTGTTGGTTTGTTATTCTTAGACAAGATTACTATTCTGCAAACTCAAGGAAAGAGCTACAAGGATGACACTAGTGAGGATCAAGCGTCATTTAAAAGGTATGTCACTTGTACCTCACTAAACTAGTTCATATGACGATGAAGTTTAAGGTGAAGTGTGTATTTTGTTCTGTTTTGTTCCAGTTTCCTGTAGAAGTTAGGGAGATCTGTTTGTGTCTACACTTACCGATTAGTCCGATAACAGGAGGTTATGAGCAACCGCCATTAAGGATGCCTTGAGAGAAAGGAAGATAGAAATCTTGAAAAAAATGGCTAATTTACAGCAAGCAATTTCTAAGCATAACAAAGAGTCATTATCCAATTGATTCTTAAACAGAGAACATAGTTAAAATATAGCAACATCTTCTTCTAAAGTAAATTACTTCCATTTTTGTCTCCTCGACGTTGTCCACTTGTGGTGAAATAAATACCTAGAAAGATCTCTAAAATTATTTATCAACAAAAACACACTTTAAATTATTTACATATGTACAATCAGAATTCAAAGAAAGTTTCAAGAATAGGGGGAGGGAGAAGAAACTTCCCCATCCACCAAGGCCAATGCCTTGTCAGTTTACATGACCTATATAAAATATTCTTTGGAAATGGGTCTGTGGTAAAGTTTAAGGCGGTGTCCATTCACTACGAAAGAGACTTGTCCATCATCAATTGTTTTTATCTTAACGGCCCCATTACCATACACGGTAACTATCTCATAAGGACCCAACCATCAAGTGGTAAGTTTGCCTTTAAAATTTTTGAATCAGAAATCAAACAACAAATCCCAATCACCAGGTTGAAATTGTTTCTTCTTAATAAATTTGTCATGCCACTTGCTCCTCTGGTTTTGAACTAAAATTGTTCGTTGGATAACATCTTGTCTAATATCCTCCAATTCGTTCAATTGTAGGGCTCAATGTTTTTTTTCCTCGTCTAGGTCTAATCCCAATTGTGCAGCAATACAGAAAGTCCTTACTTGGAATTCAATTGGTAGAAGTACTTGTTTTCCAAAAACTAGTTTGTATGGGGTATGTCTAGTGGTGTTTCTCCGGGTGGTACGATACGCCCACAAAGCCTCTACAAGTCTATCATCCCAATCCCTATGGTGTAATTGGACAGTTTTGGTTAAGATAGTTTCCAAAACTTTGTTTGTTGACTCTACTTGACCATTATCTTGTAGGTGATATGGAGACAACTTACAATGCTTGATCCCATATTTCTCTGTTAATTCCTTCATCAACTTAGAAGTGAATTGTGTTCCCTGGTCTATAAAAATCTCACAAGGAACACCAAAGCGGGTAAAGATGTATTCATAAATGAATTCAACAACATATTTTTCGGTAGCCCTAAATAAGGATTTTACCTTTACCCACTTAGTGACATAATCTATACAAACCAGAATATAATTCTTCTTACGAGACATGGGTGAAATTGCTCCTACAAAATCGAGGGCCCATTTCTCAAAAGGTTCTATCATAACTTGGGCACATAAAGGAATTTAATCAGTTGATGTGGGTCTTCCTATCCTCTGACAGCTATCACAACTCCTCACATATTTTGTAGCATCCTTAAAAATGCTAGGCCAATAGTAACATGAATGTAAAACCTTATATGTTGTACATTTATCAGAAAAATGTCCACCACATGGTCCATCATGACAACTTTGTAGGATGTCTGGTATCTCATCTTCTCGAACACATCTGCAAATAATCAATTCTGGACCAGTATGAAAAAGGTCATGGCCAACCCAGGAGTAGTTAGCACTTTGTGTTATAATTCGACGTTTTTCATGAGGTGAAAAATGAGGTGGTAACTTTCTAGTAGACAAATAATTTGCCATGTCTACAAACCATGGGGTATTTACGAAGAGGGAAAAGATATGCTTATCTGGAAAACTATCATCAATAGGAATATTATCACCCTCATGATTAATGTGCGAAATAAAATCAGCTACTAAGTTCTCTTTTCCAGGTCGGTCAAGGATAGTGATATTGAAATCTTGTAATAACAGGAGCCACCTAGTTACTCGGCCATTGGTAATGGGTTTATTCATAAGAAATCTAATGGCAAAGTGATATGTATGCACAAATACCTCATATCTTGTGATATAATGGCAAAATTTATTGATGGCATGGACAACTGCCAAGAATTCCTTTTCAGTAACTGTATAGTTTAACTCGGCAGGGGACAAGTTCTTACTCACGAAATAAATGGCATAGGACTGTTGATCTTCTTTTTTTCCTAATACTCCTCCTATTGTAGTATCAGAAGCATCAGTGGATATGTGAAATGGAAGGGCCCAATTGGGTCCCCTAAGAACTAGTGCCATAGATAATTTATCTTTTAGAGTTTCAAAGGTGGTTTGACACTGGTCAGTCCAAAGAAAATCAACATATTTTGTAAGCAATCCAAACATGGGTGCAACAATCTTTGTAAAATTCTCAATAAATCGTCGGTAGTATCTGGCATGTCTAAGAAAGCTTCTTACCTCTTTTTGAGTCTTTGGAGGTGCAAGTTTGATGATTACATCAATCTTAGAAGAATCCACTTTAATCCCTTCAAATGAAACGTGATGCCCTAAGACTACTCCTTCAGTCAACAACATTTTACATTTTTCATGACTTAAGGATAGATTCATTTCTTGACATCTGATAAGGAGTTTCTTTAGATTATCCAGGGCTTCCTGATAAGTATTGCCATATACTATAAAATCGTCCATATACACTTCCACACAGTCATGAATGAGGTCATCAAATATCCCTAATACTACTCGTTGAAATGTGGCAGGAGCATTACACAAACCAAATGGTAAGACCCTATAGGCATAGGTTCCCCAAGGAAAAGTGAAAGTAGTCATGTCCTGATCCTCGGGTGCTATGAGAATTTGGTTGTATCCGCTATATCCATCCAGGAAGGAAAAGTATCTCTTTCCTGACAAGGTATCCAAGACTTGGTCATTGAAGGAAAGAGGAAAATAATCTTTAAGAGTGGCCTTATTAAGTTCCCGGAAGTCGACACAAATTCTCCATTTTCTGGTTACTTTATTTGGAATCACCACAAGCGGGGATACCCATTTACTGTTAGAGATTGGATAAATAAAACCGACATTCAATAGCTTATGTATTTCTTCTTTTATTATATCCTTTAGTGTCAGATTCATCCTTCTCTGGGGTTGCCTAACATGTGTTACTTCTTCTTGGGTATATATGTGATGAATTCATGTGTCGGGGTGTATACCCTTCATATCAGTATATTCCCAGGAAAATTCCCCTGATTGGTATTTAAAGATATTTACTAATTGTTCTTGTTGATCTGCATCTAGTCCAGAATTTATATGTAGAAATTTCCCAGGACTAATCTCATAGGGCATGGTATAAGATGTGGTAGATTCATCTATCTCAAAAATAAAATATGTTGAAGACAAAGTTAATGGGTCCAACTGTTCCTGAAATTCGTCACCAAACACATACTCAAATTGGGGAAAATATTGTGGAAAATCAACACATGTAATAGCAAAAATAAATTGATTTAGCACATTTTCCGTTGTTTGCTCCTAAAGTGCCCAGGAATGATCACTCGGCAACACAGGTTCTTCCAAGTTCTCATTCTCATATCGACATTCAAGCCACCATAGATTCTCCATAATAGGTTGAGTTGGTGGGTATATGGTAAGCTTATGTATAGAAATTCCATTAGAGATGGTCATTTCACCTTCTCTACAGCCAATAAATGCATTGGTTATGGCCAACCATGGTGTTCCCAAGATAACGGGATGCCCTTTAGTAGGATCCTTTGAATGAATGACAAGAAAGTCTATTGGATATTCCCATGATGCTAATGTAACTATGATATCATCCAAGATTTCTTCAGGTATAACTTTTGTCTTATCTGCTAATTCAAAAATAGTTGGGGTAGGTCTAAGAAGGGGTTTCAACTGTAATTCCTCCAAGGTAGTAACAATCATAACATTAATCTCTTCCCCTAGGTATATGAGAGTATTTCCGATGGGAACCTTATTAATGGTTATTGTTACTACGGGGTTCCTTGGGTTTGCATACTTTGTGACCCTAGGCTGCTCTGATATGTATTCAGACAATTCTCCTATCAAATGTACTATTGGAGGATCTTTTTGTTTCCTACCTGGTTTCTTGATACACAATTATTTTACCACCTTACTATAAATTGGAATGTCCTTTGTGGCTTATAACAGAGGAATTTTGACACAGATATTCTTTAATTCATTTAAAATGTCAAATTCTGGTCGAATCATTGGTTTCTCAATTGTTAATCTTTCTGGATAAGGAGGGGATTTTGTATCTGTGAAGATTCACTTTGGGGAAGCTTTTGCTCCTGGTCTTTAGGAATGATAACATCTTCCCACTTAGTGTCATATGTGGATTGTTCAGGGGTTTCATCTTCTTCTTCTTCTCGGATGACTATTGAAGGCCCCTGTCTATCCAGAACTTTTCTCAACCTTAGTTGAATCTCATGTAATGGAACAGGAGAAATAACATATGTCGGGAAGGTTTGCAACTCAACATTGTGAAGAGGTTGAGTTGGTTTTTTATTCGGGTTAGGCATTGGTTGTGTCGGTAATAATGTTGGTCTTAGGGAGATTGTACTCTGGTATTGTTGGGGTTGTTGTGGAATAGGAGGTAAAGGTGGGGGGACAAAACCTAGAAAAAAAAATTGGATGCTCGGTGGAAATTGTGGGTAAGGATGAGTGGGCATAGGAATAGGTGGAGCCTGATTATTTCCTTCGGTATGCCCTACTCTCCATCCTTGTAGCCAAGGGTGGTGTGAGGCATACTGTGGAGACCAGTTTTTCCAATTTGGTGGGTTCCACAGTTATGTTTTTTGATAATAAGGTTGAAATTGAGGTGGTAGATCCTAATATGTAGGCTGACTCCTAGGTTGCCATGGCCTCCTAGGTGCATAAGAAGATTCCCTAGGATCCCCACTTCCGTAAATGGATAATAAATCAGGCAGTGATGGGAATTTTTCAGTTGAGTGGTCTTCAACGTAGAAGCCACAAACTGAAATGTTGTCTAATGGGCACTCCCTTGAGGAATTCTTCCTCCTGCACTTTGGAAAAAATATGCACATTGTTGCATTCTCCTCCTCGTGATTCTTATTAATCTTTAGGGTGTCCAACTGGGAACCTATTGTACTTAGGATATCGGTTTTGAAGTTCTCCAATAGGTTTCCTATCTCTACCATTGTAATACCACCTGAACTAATTGTTTTTAGGTTTCTACAATAAGGATCACGAACACTCTTCCCATTTTTGGCTATACTCCCTGAGTACTTTCTACACATTTCACAGATTTCAACAAATGGTTTATGAGAGATGTCACCTGCTTCCATCAGGTTAAGTGTCTCTAGATATTCTTCTAGAATTCCTTTAAGGAAAAGAGTCATGACTGCATCATCTGGAAGGTCATGGTATTTCGATTTTTTTGAGGCATAAGAAAATCGTTCCATGTAATCCTCGAGACTCCCATCCTCTAACTGTTGAATTTTAAAAATATGATTATGTGAATCCTTGGATTTGCAGTGGTCTTGGCATTTTTTAAGAAATATAGATTTCATATCTTCCCAAGACCTAATATTGGACTCTCCTAACCCCATGAACCATCTTAGTGCGGAACCCTTGAGAGTGGCAGGAAAAAGTTTTAATTTATGGGAATCTTACAAGTAGTTGTAGCTTCTACACAAGATGTCAAACTCAAATAGGAAGGTATCTGGGTCTTCACTGCTTTTACCATAAAAATGGGCAGTGCAGAGAGTGGAATGTTATTCATGTTGACATTTTGTGTGGTATCCAAAATTGGAAACCCAAAGGTGGTTTCTGTTTGGTTTCCAACTTCTTCTCCCTCATCGTGACTCACATGGTTGTGATCCTCTTGATCATCCATACTGATTTGATTCCCAAAGAGATAATTCATGAATGGTTTTATCCTTGAAGATAACAAAGTGTCCCAAGGTTCTTTTCTAGGAAAGGTATCCCTTCGATGGGAAGATTTATCTATTGTTTGGATGTCTGAGACTTTACTCGAGCTTGTTGAAACTATTGGTGCCAAAGTTGTTGTTTCAATTTGGGATACAATTATATTGGTTGAACTGGAAAAAAGAGAATTCACCTGTTCAGGGTCAATGATATATACAAAGTTACAGTCCCCTAATGGTGGTGAAAAGGCAAAGGTTGTGTGGGCTAGTTTTGATGAAGGAAAAGTTAGACTTATTTAGATTTTTGAGTTGAGCTAACCCCTACTTTCTGGTATCGTTCTGCGGAGTTTATGGGTGGAGTGTTCCTTCCTCCAAAAAGGTTAGAAGGAACCTTGATCGGAATTTTTGGTTTGGTTTTGATGTATCTTCCCTTTGGGTCCCTAGGTTTGTTCATGACGGCAATAAAAAAAGAAAAACTGCCATTGGGTTTGGGGGAACCTGCTATAACAAATGTGTGGGTTCTTACCTCTCGTCTTAAAGTTCCCCCGCCACCAAACTAGTGCTAATGTTCAAAAATGATCTACTTCCTAACTATTTTCTACCTTGAGACAATGACGCCAAAAATGATGGGTATTCTATATGTATTAACTCCCACAATTAAATTTTCAAGCCGGGGTAAGCAAACTTAGGGTTGTGGCATAGTATGAGCCAAGGTAGAAAGAAAATCCAATGGAAATATTGACTAGCTAAAGAGATGGTTTACCCTAGGGAGCAACACTCTTTTTAATTTACAATTCTACTTTTTAAAGAGGTTATTTTTAAAATCTATTTAAATAACAAATTTTATGTAAAGAAAATTTTAACTAATGAGCTTCAAGAAATTCTAGAACTATAAATTATTTGACCTCAGTAGCTTTAAACAATCTAGGACTATAAAGTGTTTAATCTATCTCTAAATAAGCAAATAACAAGTAATTTATTTTAGAGCTATTTTAATCTATTCAATCTATCTTTAAATAAGCAAACAACAAGTAATATGTTTCTGAGTTGTTTGATCTATCTACCTCTGAATGAACAAGCAAGTAAGCAAGTAATCAATTAATCTATCAAAAGTATATTTACAAGTGAAATCTATTCTTAAAGTAAAAACTCACAATTATTTCTATCTTTGCAAAGAATAAAAACTAATCTACCTAACTAAAAGCAAGAGTGTTGTGACAGTATTCAAATTTTATGATTGTGTCTTCGGTGGCGAATGGCATCGCGATGGCATCTAACTACTAATGACAATTCAAGTGGAATTAACTCAATGCTAACTTCTACAGAGAAATGTAAAGCATGGATAAGGCAATCTATAGAAAGTTTTTCCATCATAAGAGTACCACTAGATGTTCTTGGAATCCATGTGATCTTTAAACATTGTGTAAAAGAGATTCAACATCAATCATTCACTCTATCACACAATTTTTGGAAAGTACTATGCTCAAAATCACTAATTCAAGCAAAGCTATAAACTCATAATTAACACTTAATCAAAAATCCTAATTCAAATTCATAACTAAGATAACAATGAAAATACTCTTGTGAAAACCTACAAACTCATCACTAATACTAATTAAAAATCATCATTTGAATTCATAACTGGGATTTCATTCAAAATCATAGCCTAAAGTTAACTAAGCTACCATTGAAGAACATACTCAAAATCAACTAAGATGCTACTGGAAGTCATAACTCAAAATCCACTTCTATCCTATCATGTTGATGGTAAAAGCAAAATCAAAAAATAAAGTAAAGCTACAAAGAGTATTTGAAATTACAACTTGGTAAATAAACACTATCTAGATTAGTACTCTATAGAGTGATTTACAGCTAGGGAGAAAAAGACATGACGTTATAATTAGACAACTTTTACAACCTGCAAACAAAATGTTAGGAGTCTAAATATCAACACACAACCATGGACGTCCACAAATACTCTGTGACACACACAATTCAGAAAGTGATTTGCATATAAGAGAATATATACAAGGAGATGAATTAGTCAAGCCATCTGAAATTAAAAGATACACACAGTGAGCCAACAATTTAAAATTAAAAGATATACACAGTAAATAAGCAATTTTGAAATAGAAGAAGTATGAAAGGAAATCATACAATTGCAAATATATATTGACATAAGCAATCACCCGGACCTCTGGTGGGCCCCCATAAGGTCATGGCAATACTTCAAGAGGATGCAGTCATTGAGTTAACGCAACATTGGCATTGATCATAAAAACAGAGTATACAACAAAATGGAGATAATGTCTGTGTATATAATAAATTCATGTCTTATTCATGGCATAGACAACGGTATTTATAGATTACTACAGAGCTTGAGAGGTCGACCACTAGAAGGGTCGACTCTCTCTAAAAACAATAAGTTCATTAAATTCGTTTTAACAGAAGCATCTTTCTTAATAGTCTTGTGTGCTCCACTTAGTGGTCGCTGCAACTACCCCATCCTAGATGCGGCGGGCTCCATAGTTGGACGGAACAAGGGGGCATAAAACCCATATCTCTTATTCATCCAACAAAGCCCGTCTATGTGAAAATCACCAGCTCTTGTGTGCTCCGAGTGTCAGATCGAGAATTGGATAGAGTGTCGGACGAGGGACTGGATGGAGGACCGGATCGTGATTTCGACCTGTTGCAAGCAAACAAGAACATTAGATCTTCATAATCAATCAACTGAAGATGAATTAATCGTAAAACCATTGCAAAAATGATGATTATACATACCTTGTGTGATTCCATGGCGAGTTGATGCATATAGCTTGATAATACCTTTAAAATGGCTAAATGAGAGCATAGAATATATATTTATCGTATGCAAAAAGGATTTGGCCATTGAAAAAAATAGTCAAAACACCAAACCAACACCTACTTACTGTTGTCTTTCTCTACTCTCAAATATAGTCAATGCAAGCCTTTGAAGTCTTGTTGCGACCCACAACCAAACCCTTCTTGTTGGAGGACCCCAACCTGGTCCTCTTCTCTACCAATACATGGATATAAATTGGACAACCCAAGATGCATAAATGACTCACCTTTGGATTCACACCAATGAATGCCTCCTCTAGTGTCTTGTTCACTAAAACCTTATGAGGACATCGGTTCTAGATGTAGATTGTTGTGTTACATGCCTCTTCCCAAAGAAACATGGGCATGTCTTGGTCATGAATCATGGCCTTAGCAACCCCTATGATGGATCGATTCTTCCTCTCTGTAGCCCCATTCTGTTGTGGGTTGTATGGAACTATCATCTCCCTCTTGATTCCTACCTCCTTGCATAAACCCTAAAAATATTTGGAGGTATACTCTCCCCCATTATCCAATCTCAAGACTTTGACCTTCATCAATTTTTGGTTTTCAACCAGAGATTTGAACTCATGAAACCTATTGAATACCTCATCGTTGGTATTTAAGATGTAGATCCAATTCTTGTGAGAGAAATCATCAAGAAAGGAAACATAACACGTGCTTCATATTATTGATGCTACTGGCATCGAACCTTGCACATCCAAATGTACAAGGTCTAAAATCCCCTTAGAACTATGTTCACTTCTTGGGAAAGAAACCTTGGCATTATTTCCAAGCATGTACCCTCTACATACACCATGCTAACACCATGCTACTCAATATTGAACTCTAGAAGACCTGTGACTATCTTACTGAGAATAGGAAATTCCCTATGAGGCAGGTGCCCCATCCTCTTGTTTCATAACTCGTACAAGTTTACATTGTTATGCACCAAGTCTCGAACAGGTTCACCTTGCAACCAATACAAATTACCATCTCTAACCCCTATTCTTTGAGCTATATATGGGATAGATTCCTTCGATTTGATGAGAACTTGCTAGTTCTTAAACTCCACTACAAATCCCTTTTCTTCCATAACCCAAAATGAAAGCAAATTCTTCCTGAGACCCAGTACAAACAAGAAAACGTCAAAATTTAAATAATAACCTGACTTGAGTTGGAAGGGAATAGTTCCAGCTCCTAATATTGGGTACTTGCAATCATCACCAAGCTTAACTTATACTCATGAGTCTTGTTTCTTCAAACTAGAAATTAATTGTCGCATTTATGTCATATGTTGAGATGCCCCATTGTCCACATACCATGCATTCCTTAGAATTGCGCTAGTAGAAAGGAAATATTCCAATGAGAAATCCTTCTCAAAATTAGCAACAAACTCATTCATCTAAGTTTATGCAATGGTTGATGCATGCTTTTTTTGTTGCTTCCCTTTACCCTTTTTCTTATATGGACAATGTGATGGATAATTATCGTGATAATGACAACTGAAACACTCAATTTTATTCAAGTCCTTCTTTTCTGGTTGTGAGGTTGACTCCTCACTCTTTCCCTTACCCTTCCTAGGTCCTTTACCTATTCCCTTATATTTCTAACCAAATAATGCTAGGTTTTCTTCACCATCCTCTTTACCGGACTTTTGCTCTATCCAAGTCTCCTCCTTGATATAGTCATCCCAAAGCCTCTCAAAGTTAAGAAGAGTTTCCCAAAGGAAAATACCTTTGACAAATGGTTCCCATCAAGATGGGAATCCATTCAGTGCCATGTTCACTTGATCTACATCTTCAACCTTTTCCCCAACTGCTGCAAGTTGATCATGAATCTATGTGATCTTCATAAGGTAATTGGTGATAGTGTCTGATATGGTCATCACTATGGATCTTAGCTTGCTTCCCAATATCATCTTATTGTTTATGCTTTGACTCTGGTAGAGACTAACCAGGGCATCGAACTTCTCCTTTGTTGTCTTCTTCTCAGATACATGATGATCAAATGATCCTTTATTGCATCCAAGATCACTCACGTGGCCTTCACTACCCTCTTGTTGTGAACTACCAACTCCCATGGATCTGTCAGCGGAGTAGCAACATTTTGGACAATATCCTAGAGATCATTCTCTTCTAGTAAGAGTGTAACCCTCACCTTCCATGATAAAAAAAAAAAATCGAGGCACCATCCCATATGTCCTCAAACATGTGGCTAGTTGATGCCATCTCTGAGATCTACTGTGAAAACTCCCTAATATGAAAATGAAACTTTGAATCCCTCTGATTTTTTGTCCTTCTTCCCTATAGTTGATTTGCCACTGCAATTCCTAGAGAATCTCAATCAAATAAACAACCTCCTAAACCATGTGAAAATTCCCAAGCCCTGGGTGATTAAAGTCCTTACGATTTCAATCAAACAAGTATATTATTGAGTTTAATTATTACAGAAATAAATTTCATACCATATCATTAATCACAAAATAGCTGGAAATCAGATAGTGGAAGCGTAAAATCAAATACACACATACACAAGTAATTACACCTTCAAATATTTATTTTCATTCCTTCGAAAAACTTACAAGGAAACCTCCACAAGCTGCCCAAAAAATAGCATTGCACGAATACTAAAAAATCACCTTGAACTTGAGCAAAACAACCTGACAAGAGAGTACAACCCACTGAAAAAAATAGAAATAGTAGTTTTATGTTGTACAACGTTCTTGTATGAACTGTCCAGCTATTGTACGACACTATGGTATGAATTTTGTACAACTTTATGGATCTATACGATTTTGTCTGTATAATGGTATGGATTTTTGTATAGAACTGTTATGTACGACTGTATGGAACTATTACAACTAAATAACTATTGGGCCCACTAAATAACCATACAACTACAAATCCCTGAGTGGATTGTATATTTCCATAATCAACCTTTGTTTCTTAAATAAAAATATTATGGTTTAGGGATTCTTCTATAAAGTTGATAGGCATTTTAAAAATAGTGGGAAAATTTTGGGAGCCATGAGCTCTACATTTCTAGTTATGATCCCTAAAAAGAAGGATGTGGTCTCGTTCGACAACTATAGGCCTATATCTTGTTGTAATGTCATTTATAAGCATTGGACTTAAACTTGTTCTTAGTGAAATCATCTCTGAGGAACAACTTGGCTTCCTCTATAAACATCAAATCCATGATGCAGTTGCCCTTGCCCGGGAAGTGATACATTTAATCAAAACCTCCAAATATCCTTTCATCCTATTTAAGCTCAATTTAACCAAGGATTTTGATAAATTAATGTAGACTTTCCTGTGTCTAGTGCTTATCCAAATCGGTATGAACTTTGAGCTCAGTGAACTCGATCTTGGGATGCATTAAGTCTGTGTCCTTTGTTGCACTCACTAACGGATCCCCCTCTAATTTCTTTCGTGCTTCTTGGGGGTTGAGACAGGGATGCCCAATGTCCCCTTTTCTCTTCCTACTGGTGACTTAAGGGCTAAGAAAATTGATTAGAAATGATAGAAGAAGTGGTGAGATTAAGGGACTCAAAGTCTCTCCTAAATCTCTTACTCATTTATTATTCTTTCAAGATGTACTAATGTTTCATGTGGGCTCATTACAAGAATTTAAATCGATTAGAAGAATTATGGACCTATTCTGCCAAACAATGGGAATGAAGATAAATTGGGTAAAGTCATGTGTTCATTACTCTTTTCCTCATGAAGATTTGTCTCCCCTCCTGGAGAATTCCCTTCCTTTTCCCAAGAAAATCCTATAGGAAGGGTTCAAATACCTTGGATTCTCGATGAAACCAAACGCTTATGGTTTTGATGACTGGGTATGGATGTACAAGAAAGTGGAAGCATGTATTTTTTTGGGTAAACATGTGGTTGTTCATAGGTGGTAGAATGGTTATTTTAAAGTTTGTGTTGCAAAGCATCCATGTCTATTGGATGTCTATAGCTAAGGTACCAAAATGATTCTACACTAAGATTCAAAAAAAAATTATTTCATTTTTTGTGGTCCAAAAGTCGTGATCAGGATGGGATTTTGTTGGTGAAATGGACAAACCTAGGCAGGCCAAAAAATTTGGGTACCTGGGGTATAAAATATATGTTTTTATTTAGCCATGCATTAACTGGCAAGAGCCTTTGGAGGATAACTCAAAACTCATCCCTTTGGGGGAGAGTGATGAAATCTAAATATCTTGGAACGATGTCTATTGAAGAGTGGTTTCGTTCTCCTAGGAAATCAACAAATAATTGCTCAATTGTGTGGAAGGCCATGCTTGAAACTTTCCTCTTGGTAGGCAAGTGGACAGTATGGAGGATAGGGAAAGGTAAGAAATTCAAGATAGGGGAGGACCCTTGGGCCGGAACAGATGCAGAATTAAAACTCTCTAAGGATCTTCTCATTCATCTACATGACCAGGTGATCTTCTCTCTTTGGGACGCCAGGGCTCTTGATCGTGACAGAATTGGGAGACTTGGTTGGAAATCATAAATCAATATGTGCTTGGAAGGGGCATTAGCTAAGGAATGGCATAGGTACATCGGGAAGTTATGTTGCAATCATATCAATCTATTGGAAGAGGAAGAAGACTCCCTAGATTGGTCTATGAATGCGATGTTAGGAGAATACTAAATAAAGTATGGCTATAAGGCTCATGTTGAGAATGAGTATAATGGCCCCACATTATGGTGGTGGCAAAAAGTTTGGAAATTGCGCAGTCAATTAAAATCTAAAATTGTGTTATGGTTTGCCCTTAGAAACAAGATTTTAAAATGGGATAATGGGATCAAGTGAGGTTGGATCAACCCAAGCAAGTGCACCCTGTGCCACCAAGAATCTGAATCAGTTTTCCATCTTTGTGTATCATGACCCTATTAATCCTTGTTGGAGATATTACACACACCTAGGATTTTCCTTTCATTTTCTTTTCCTCAGTTTATTTGGCTATGTTGAGGGTCCCTTAGTCTAAGATATTCTCCCCTCACTAAGGATATTCTCCCATAGACAAGGGTGCCACATACCCTCCAGTCAATTCTCAGTTACCGTTTAGTTAGACTAGTTGAGTGAAGTGTTCCATGTCAACCTTGGTTTTATCACCAAGTGTTGCATGCTAACATCGGGATCGTCACCCATAATGCGCACTTGCATTGGGATCATCACTAGTAAGGCACATTCCACGTGTGTGAGTGATCTCCTCATCATTTCACTCTAGTTTGGCTAGTTAACTAACAACTGCATGGCCAGTTAACCAGGACTAGGTGGCAATTGACTCCAGTGACTGCTAGTGTGTGTCACATCTCTCTAGAACACTCCTAATGCACATTTTCTTTGCTACTATAACAAGTTAGTTTTGTAATGCATAGTATATCACTTGTATTGTAACATTCTCTTAATTAGATAATAGAAATTATTTCATTCTTTTCTCCATTTTTGTCTCCTCTCTTCATCCACCATTGCAAGTTGTGTATGCTTCATTGTTAGCTAGATATTTTGTGTAGGTATCTCGGAAAATCTATATGGTATCAGAGCCCACAGGTTGCTAGCAAGGATCATCACCAGCACTCTTTTGCAAGTATCGAAGATGAAACAAAACAACAGGAAAGATGGAATTTCCAGCATCTCCAATTCTAATGCCATATAACTACTTCGACTGCAAGCCAAGAATTATACACCTACTCAGGGGTAAAGGCTTGTATCGGATAACCATGGCCACAAAAACATAACCCACCTTAGCAGTGGAAAAATCCGAGTACTTCAACCGCATGAATGAGGCTCATGGTCTCCTATGCAGGTCTGTTTCTCCCGACCTATGGTTTCACATTGATGCATGCAAGACAAAAAATGAGATCTAGACCACCTTGACTGGTCTCTTTGAAAATAAGGAAGAAAAGAAGGGCCATTTTCTTGAAGTCGAACTAAAATACTTAGATCCAGAGAAATTTGAAAATGACAAAGATTTCTTCACCAAATTTAAATCTATCCTTTGTGAATTGACAGACCGTGGTATTGACAAATCCAAACAAGAAAAACAAATGGTTCTTGCTATCATGGAAAATCTTGGACCGGAATTTAGTGTATTTGTCTCCACATTTCATTCTACTAGATTCATCGCAAGAGGAACCTGGACCATGCCTTCATTGTCATAGTTCATTGACGCTTTGACATAGGAGAAGGATAAGCTCATTCATATGGGCATAATCAAGGGCCCCAAGGCACATGAAATTGATGTGCATGATGGCAGTAGCTCTCAAAATCCTAAATCCAAACAGAAAGGCAAAGGAAAAGCACATGCAATGCCAAAAAAGGAAGTGTACTCCGAACCCTTCAATGATTCCTCGGGTTCCAAAGGTGGAAAAAACAAGCAAGGGAATAAGTGTGGTTACTGCAAACGCGGGAACCATCCAGAATCTGCATGCATGAAGAAGCAGATAAGTATTATAGTGAAAATACTTCAGAAGAACAACCTCGAGGACTTCATTCCTGAGGCTACCAAGAAAAATTCAGAAGATCAAGCCCATGAGAAAGGTAATTATCATGCATTAGTAGCTATTCATTATTCTTCTGACGCGTGAACTGTAATTCAGGTGCTTCCCATCACATGGAAAACGCAAAGGATATTATATCTTCTGTAACTGCATGCATGGCGCCTCCTGTCCTCATGGGGTATGACTCTCCGATCGAGGTCACCGGAAAAGAGAGAGTGGAACTAGATCATGCAAGATTCGAGAACGTCCTACATGTTCCTCAACTTTTTGTGAATCTGCTCTCGGTGTATCAGATTACACACTCAAACTTGGGAAAAAAGGTGGAGTTCACACCAAACTCTATGTCTATATTCGACATGCAAGACAACTCCAAAATTGTTATCGAGTAGGTAGATCATAAATCTCAATTATACACTTTTTCTAAGTTTATTGAACTTGATTCCTCTATACTACTTACACATGATGATGACGGTAGTATATTATGGCACGAGAGGTTTGGTCACTTGAACTTCAGGTACATGCAACAACTTAGCAAGAAGGGGATGGTCACCAGGTTACCTAATATCCACTTTTCTGAAGGGATTTTTGAAGGATGTGTCCTTGGAAAACATCCCTAAGAGAAATTCAAGAAGGGGAAGGCTCACAAGGCCTCCTCTCCATTAAATCTTATTCACAGTGATCTCATGGATCCATTCCCACATCCATCCATTAGCAAGGCAAGGTACGTGCTTACATTTTTGGATGATTACTCGTGTTATACTGGGTATTTTTTCTCAGGCAGAAGTCTGAGGTCTTTGAGAATCTCAAAGAGTTCAAATCACTTGTTGAGACTCAATCAAGGAGAAAGATCAAAGCCCTCCGTGCAGATAATGGGGCGAGTATGTAAACATAGATGTTCAAAATCTTTTTCTTGAGGATAGGGTACAGCTGCATCACACAATACCATATACTCCACACTAGAATGGGGTTGTTGAGCGAAAAAACATATCCATAAAATAAATGGCTAGTTCCATGCTACATGTAAATCCACTTCCTCCCGAACAGATCACATCACCGATCTGTTAAGGACATGACTCCTTTCAAGGCTTGGAGCAGAAACAAATCGGAAGTCACCCACTTCTATATCTTTGGATCACGAGCATGGGCATGCATTCCCTCTAAGAAGAGGAAAGCTTTATATCCACAGAGCCACCCTTGCATCTTTGTTGGTTATCCCGAGGGCGTGAATGGATACAAATTACTTCTACAGAACAACTCATCATTGAGCGCAGTGTCCAGTTCAAGGAAATTCCCTCGCATGCTCCACATGAGCCACATGCAAAGGCTTTTGTACTTCCACCAGTTGTGGATGATGAGTCCACACATTCATATCACACCATAGATCTCAGTTATGATACGGAGTCGTAGGATTCATAGGATATAGATGCACAGTCATAGCATTCAAATGCAGAGTCAGTACATGCAAATGAGGAGCCAGAGCAAATGCCCAAGTGGGAACAGTCCACACTTCATGATGCAGAAGACCTTGTTGGGGATCCATTGGATCCGAGGAGGACCAGATCTCAGTTTGAGGATCCTTCTCATGTAGTCACTGCCACTGAACCCATGATGCCTTTGCATTGTTATATGGTTCAGTATTCAGACCCGCATTCCTATATAGAGGTTGTAGGAAACCCCGTTTAGGAAGCAGCCATGCAAGAGGAGTACAACTCTCTCCTCAAGAACCAGACTTTGGATCTAGTTCTGTTTACTTCAGACAGGAAGATTCTCAAATGCAAATGGGTCTACAGGACCAAAAAGGCAGTGGGCGGATAGGTGAGAAGACACAAGGCAAGATTGGTTGCCAAAGGATTTCAGTAGATCCATGGGATCGACTATGATGAGACTTTTGCTCTAGTAGAAAATTTGGATTCTATCATGTTGGCCCTTTCCATTGGAGCAGCGAGGGGATGGAAAGTACATCAAATGGACATGAAGAATGATTTTCTTCATGGGGATCTCTTGGAGGAGATTTATATGGAGCAGCTGCCTGGATTCATACATAATTCATCTTTATTGCATAATTCAAAAAGTCACTTTATGGCCTCAAGTAGGCACCTAGAGAATGGTATAAAAAGATGGACTCCTACTTGCTCTCTAAGAATTTTGTCAGATGCAAATCTGATCCCAATGTCTACATGTTGAGCATCATTGATTCACTTATGATCTTAGTCATGTATGTGGATGATATTTTGTTCACCAACAGCTCGATCTTAGCGATTGTTGCGGTCAAGGGCATTATTCATAACAAGTTTCTGATGACGAACATGGGTTCACTCCATTTTTTTCTTTCTCTCGAGATCAACCAGGATGCTTCAAGCATAAATTTATCTCAAGCTGTTAGCGTCGGAAGTCACTCCTGGATTGCTTGCAGGAGCAGAGCTCGACACCCATCAGTTTTATGTCACGATAGTTTTTAATGGATGATCAGATGGGGAGAAACTCAGGGAAATATCATTCTAACTCAGGGACTGCGTCAGGCATGCGAGGGACAAAGGAGGTCTTGATCTAAATTCAGCCAATGGGTTGATTAAAAGATGACCAGGTGGAAGACTTGGTAAGAAAGGTGAACAAACGACTTTAGGCAACAGGCTTCCAGTGGTTTGCAGAGGAAAGACTATGAATGCAAGATCATCTTGATTCAGGGTCTCAAGAAACTGAAAGGGGAGTTGATTGGATCCTTCAATTCCAAGTCACTCAGCGCAGGAAAAATCACAAGAACTGATTAGAAGCAACGTAACTGCAACAGTGATCCTATCCAACATCATCCTATAACAGCTACAACTCGACTGGATCCTCCAATTCTGAGCGGTTCTAACACAGTATAACAAAGACGTAAAAGAAACTGGCATTCATAAGGCAAGAAGTCTCAAAAGTCCATACATAACCAAAGTATCAGTGCTTCATTCAAACTTTACAACCGGGAGCTCTGCTCAACCATCGATAGATACAAAAATGGCGGAAATGCCTACATATACTCAAAACAACAACAGCAACAAAAACGAGACGCTGCATTAAACACATTGCGTCTGCATGGCTTCTGAAAATCTGCAGCTGCCGTCTCTGAACGATCGTGCAACTTATGGCAGATGCAATCGAACCCCTGACAGTTCCGAGGGCGAAACGATGTGCCTTTAATTCGTCGTCGGACTTTCCCATTATGGCGGAGGCGATGTCTAACCACCACCAACTACTTCAATAACTGCTTCATTGGGATTGAGGATGGCCCGGCCAACTCAGCACATTTGCGACGTGGAAGACTCTTCGCGCTGCCAGCTAGATCTGCTGAACGGCCTGATGAATAGGCGTGGAGGCCAGCGCGAAGGATGGGGCACATAATGGGAGTGGTGGCACCAAAACTATGAGGGTGTGATAAGAAGTGACGAGGTGTGAGAGGGGCGACAGAGGAAGACACATGGCGGAAGACAATAAGGGGAGGGGGAAGGATATGAGATATAATGGGCTCGCTTTTAGTGGGAGGCTGACGTGGAAAGGAGCGGGACACATGGCAGGTGGTGAGTGGATGATGAGGTGGGAAAGGGACCACACGGACCAGAAGAGGGGAGATGGAAAGATGTCGGAGGATGAGGAAGGGGCTAAAGGGAGCGAACCTCATCGCACGGTTAGGTGGAGAACAGATGGCGAGATGACACGACAGGAAAGGGGGCCCCACGTTGATTTAAACGCAGAAAGACAAATGGTGTCTGGATTGCCTATGCGCCATTGATCCGGGCGCTCTAATCACAGTCGTCGGAAAGATGCATCCTCGATTCCGGACCCCCCCCCTGCTTAAAGGTAGAAAGGCAGGGGGGGTCCGGAATCACCCTACGCGTCGTTGATCCGGGCGCTTCGATCGTAGTCGTTGAAGAGGTGCACCCCCGATTCTGAACCCCCCCCCCCTCCGCTTAAAGGTAGAAAGGCGGGGGGGCTCCAGAATCCCATGTGCACCATTGATCCGGGCGCGCGAATATATGTCGTCCAAATTTGCTGACCACTTAATCACAAGCGCACTTGCGCCCCGAGATTATAAAAAATGGGTTTTTCACCCACTCCTTCGCATTCTAACCCCCCTTACCAGAAATGTCGCTAACATTAGGCTCCATGGCGGATAGAGTCGTCCCTGTGATGCTCTAAGAACACTTTTGCAGATTCCGTGCCTTGTTGTTGGGCTATGGAGTCATTTATTAAGCCGAAAACAAAAACAATATTTACAAAAACAAAAGAGCCGACTGCGGCTCACAAAAAACATTTTTTCAAGAAATGCCCATTCACTGGGCCACTAAAAACTTCTTTGCCTTCCAGATCCTGTAACCTGTAAGTGTTGTTTGAAAATACTTCAAGGATCTTGAAAGGCCCAAACCAGAGGGCATCAAACTTACTGTGCTTGCCCCTATCCTGCCTGGGTGCATCCCATTTGAGCACCAGATCACCCTGCTTGAATTCTTTCTTTATGCCCTTCCTGTCAAAAGCCCGCTTGATCTTTTGCTGATGATCGTAGGCCCTGTTCATGACCTGCTCTCTAATCTGTTGCACTTCCACCATCTGATGAATCCTTCTGACCATATTGCCAGGCTCTCCTTCAATTCCCGGAGGAATTTTGCCACAGATAAGGCGAGTTGAGTAGGGAAAACAGCATAAGTTCCGTAAACAAGTTGGAAAGGTGAGATGCCCAGGGACTTCTTAGTTGTCACCCGATCAGCCCATAGAGCAAATTTGAGCTTCGAATCCCAGGCCCTTTTATTGTCTTCCAGTAATTTCTTAATGAGCTTGATCAGGCTTTTATTGGAAGACTCTGCCAGTCCATTTCCCTGAGGATAATAGGGAGTAGAGTGAATTAGTGAAATCTCAAACTGTTCACAGAACTTGACCAGAGGCTCAGACCTGAAGGGGGTGTCGTTATCAGTGACAATTCTGCTAGGGCAGCCAAATCTGGCTATGATATCCTCCAGGAGGCTGATAATTACTTTGTGGGAAGTGCTCCTAGTGGGGACAGCTTCCATCCATTTGATGAAATAGTCTGTCGCAGTCAGGATCCATCTGTTCTGGCCACTTGAGGGAGGATGAATTTCTCCAATGAAGTCCAGTCCCCACTGCTAAAAGGGTGTTGAAACTACTACAGGCTTTAATGGCAGAGATTTGAGTTGTTGCTTTCCTGAGAACTTCTGGCATTTGATGCAAGCTCTGATTTCTCTGCAGACATCAGGGAATAAAGTGGGCCAGTAATACCCAGCTCGGAGGATCTTATGGGCTATGGTCTTCCAGAAATGATGGCCCCCACAAAGGCCATTGTGGAAATCAAATGTAACATGTTGGGCTTCTTGTGGGTCCAGGCACCTTAAAAATACCCCTAAAGGGTCTTTCCAGTACAAGGTTTGGTCGATGAGGCAATATCTTACCGCCTTGAGCTTTAAAGCTCTCGCCTTGCTCTTTTCCATTCCATCAGGAGGCCTCAATTATTGCAGAAAATATAAGATATCCTTGTACGAGGTGCATACTGCTAGTGATAAGGCATTCTGGAAATGCTCGTTGGATGACTCAGCTTGCTCGTTGATGAAGTTAATTCCCAAGGCTTTGCAATTGGATTCAACCAGCAACTTGGCTAAACCCTGCCCCTTTATCAATTTGGTGGGCTTAATCTCCAGATCAAATTCCAGGATCTTGGCAATCCATTTACCTCTCCTCCCATTTATGTCAAGTTGTACGAGGATGTCCTTCATAGAGGCAGAAGGAACGTACGCGGTGATTTTTGAGTGCAAGACATAGACTCTAAAATATTTGAGGGATTTCACCAAGGCATAAGCTTGCTTCTCCATGATCTCGTACTGGAGTTCTGCATCTCTCAATGCCTTGCTAAAGAAGGCAATAGGTTTCTCTCGCCCTTGCTCATTTTTCTGCAACAAGACTGCTGCTACTGTATCACAAGAAGCAAAAGAAAAAATTAGGAAATATTTAGAATAATCAGGACTGATTAGCACAGGTGCCTCAGTCAACGCCCTCTTTATTTGGACAAAAGATTCTCAAGGTTCAATAGTCCATTTCACTTCATTTCCCTTCATGAGCATGGTTGTGATGTGTTTCACCAACTCAGCAAAATTTGAGACAAATCTCCTCAGAAAATTTATCTTTCCCAGAAAGGCCTGAACTTCCTTCTTAGATATGGGAAGTGACAGGGTCTAAAGTGATTCTACCCTTCTAGGGTCAATCCTTACTCCCTCTGCTGACACTATATATCCTAATAGCTTCCCTTCCTTCATAGCGAACAAAGATTTCTTGGGGTTTAAAGATAGGCCAAACCTTCGACACTTCAGGAAAACCCTCTTCAAGTGGCAACAGTGCTCCTTGTCTGTCCTGGAGAAGACCGTGATGTCATCTAGATAGATTACCACGAACTGGTCTTTCTCCCCGATGAAGGATATGTCCATGGCTCGTTGAAATGTTGCTCCTGCATTCATCAGTCCGAAAGGCATTTTGGCATACATGAATGTGCCTCAAGGAGTGGTGAAGGTCGTTTTTCCCCTATCCTCATGCATGACTGATATCTGATTGTAACCAGAGAAGCCATCAATCATGGATATTCTAGATGCACCAGTGACCTTCTGCAATATGTGCTCCATGTTGGGCAGGGGATAATTGTCCTTCCTTGAGCTCCTGTTCAGGTTCCTGAAATCAACACAGAGTCTGATTTCCCCACTTTTCTTCCTTACCGGGACCAAATTGGCCACCCAATCGGAATATCTCAAGGGGACAATGATCTGGGCATCTAGTAGCTTCTTCACTTCTTTCTCCATGACAGGTAGCAACATGGGATTTATCTGCCTCAGCTTCTGCTTGAATGGCTTAGCCTCTTCTTTCAGTGGGATCTTGTGCTCAATGACCGATGTGTCATACGTCTTGAGGTCTTCGTAGGTCCATGCAAACACATCAACAAACTCTCTCAGCAACTCGGTATATTCAATCCTCTGCTCCTTGGTCAAACTCCTTGACAGCTTGACAAACTTAGGCTCCTTTGGTGTGCCAATGTTGCACTCAGCTGTGTCAGCATCATCACCTGAAACTCTCCCCTTCACTGCCACGTCATTCCCATCGAACAACCTCTCTAATGGGACTAGTCCCCTCGAAATGTGATTGCTAGGCAGCTGAATAATGTCATGCTTTGCTATTCTACTCAGCAGCTTACCCCTATCAAACCCTTCCTCAGAGGTGGAATCTTGGTCAATATGCATCTCTGAAAATTCTTCGATAGTCTCCAAGAACTTTTTGATCTCGAGATCATCCTCAAAAACCTTCCAATGTTTGACGTTGTCAGGTATGGAGGGCATGTATTTTACTTCTACATCATACCTCAGTTTGGGCGGCAAGGGTACTTTGAAAATGCTTGCTGATGTAGCCAACGAATCTGTCATTGTGTTCTCTTCTCTTGGGATGAAAGAAATGTTAAACGCTAAGAAGAAACTGTCAAGTAGATCCCATACCTCATTTATGTAACTCCTGAGTCGAGGATGCTTGGCCTGATAAGCGCTTCTGATCTGCTAGACTACCAATTCGGCATCTCCGAACACTGCTACCTCTTGAATTCCCATTTCCCTTGCGACTCTTAATCCTAGGATAAGATCTTCATACTCTGCCACATTGTTAGTGGTTTCGAATTCCAGCTTATATGACAGGGATATGGTCTCCTGAGCAGGTGACACAAAAACCACCCCAGCTCCAGCGCCTTCTCAGGAACACGCTCCATCAAAAAACATTTTCCAGATTGGGGCGATAGAGGGAGGAAGTTCAGGGGAAGCAGTGGGCTGCTTTCTGAGTTTCAGCGGAGGCTCGGGGGCATGGGTGAGTTGTAGTAAACTGGAGCCTAAATCAGTGTCCAAGGCAAAGATGGGATGATTGGTAGGGTTGTCTTCATCACTGATTATGTAGGCCAGTTGGGCTTCCCTGTATAGTCTTCTATGCTCTCCTCTTAACACTGGGATAGTAGCATACGTGAGGTCCATCTACAAGGTTCCCCCTAGTCTTTTTATCCAATATCTTGATAACAACATACCAAACTTGGAGGGAACATCGGCCACTACAATATCCATGACCACACTTTTCATGGGCAGTTGAAACAAGGTCACGACCAGGTCTTTAATAACTCCAAGACACTGAACTCTCCTGGAGTAAAAAGAATAGAGGTCATGATAGGCTCGAGTGACCTCTAGCCCCAATTCTTCCATGACGGTTTTGGGCATGAGGTTGTGAGAAGCCCCTGAATCCATCAAGCAGTTGTGCAGTACTTTATCATGTATGTTCGGGGACGTGTAGAAAGGAGGGGATGAGTCATCTTTGTCTTCTACCATGGGACCTAGGACAACTGCTGGCTTTTCATCTTGGAGGTTTATGGAGTCTGTGGGAAGGCATCAGGCTTCAGACTGCAAAAGCTCAGAGAAGCGATTTTTGAATTCTCCATGTTTAATTAGCTCGGTGACGGGCACAGGGATTCTGATCTTTTGAATTTCATGCTCGAAATTAAAAGAAGATGTGAGCTTTGGAATTTCTCTTATTTAAGGAACATGATTGTGGACAATGGGAGAGAGGGGTTGAGCCTTCTTACCTCGGTGACTGTCTGCCACTTCATTAGCGGGTTTCTTTGTTCTAGTGGACTGCTCAGGAATATCAGGTGCTGCTGTCTTTTTGTCCGACCTCGAGTTATACCTGCCTCGGCTGCCGCTAACCTTGTCTCCCTTGCTCAATTCATTTAGTTGATTGTTCATGAGAGACTCCTCATATGTTGATTGAGTCAGATGAGGAAAAGGGGGAGTCTCTCTGAAGCAATGGATCTTAGGCTCAAGCTCGTCTATTTCCCCTTCTTCATCTTCGGCCACAAAATTGTTCTGTAAGGGGGCCTGAATTCTTTGGTCTTCTCTGTCTCTTCCCCTTTCTCTGTGCATAGTCAGGGGAGCGATATTGTTTGGCCTCCTGAAACCCCCTTTGATTTTGGCGCTCTGAGGGCCCTTGTACGCTTGCCTCCTTTCCACCTTCAGTCTCTCCATCTCTTCAGACAAAAACTTCATCATCTGGGTCAGTTCATCCACTTGAGTGTGGGGCAACGATGGGCCAGAAGTTGAGGCTTCAGACTTTCCCTTTCTTCTGTCTGCGTCTGCCTTGCTCCTCAGTCTGTCAGCTGCAAATATGTTGGATTCTACTTCTATGGCCGCATCTTGCATTTGAGCTAAGGAGTTGGCTCTTCTCTCTCTCAACAAAAGGCAGAAATCAGGGTCAAATGCACCAGCATAAGAAATTTGGGCAGAGGCTTCTGAGGGCTTTATCTCTGCAGGAATCTTGTTATACATCTTATTGAATCTTTTGGAGAAGTCGGAAACAGACTCTCCTTCCATTTTCTTCAGGGACCCAAACTTGGTCATGCAATACATGAAATCCTTCCTATATCCCCACTGCCTCATGAAAACACTATCCAGGGCTTCAATTCCAGCAATAGATCCGGGGGCCAATCCTCTAAACCATTTCCTCACCTCGCCATCCAAGCTCTAGATGAAGACTCTCATCCAGACATCTTCATTTTCAATGTTTAGGTTGTCTACATAACTGTAGAAAGCAGCCAGATGCTCTTCTGCAGTTATGTCCCCTTCTCCAATGAACTTGGGCATGTATTTCAAGTAGTCTCCAACAGGGAGAGGGTTCATGGGATGGGGTAGGATTAAGGGAGCATATCTAGCAGCGACTATGGCATCCATTCTATTCAGAGGGGGATTAGCACCAGCCATAGGAATATTAGGTTTAGGAGAACTAGGAGGAGAAGGAGTGTGAACGGGAGATGTCGGAAAAGAGATTCTTGAAGGAGACAACGGAGAAAACAGAGAGAGAGCTAAGGGACCGGAATGTGCAGATGCTTCTCTCTGTGCAGTAATAGCAATAAAAGGAGGGGTGGTGAAACCTTCTGAGGCCTGAGATCTGTACTGAGGCACAGCTTCCAGGGAGGGGGGAATGACAAGGATCTCTCTTTCTGATGCCAGACCAGGAGGAGAAAACTCAGTAGGAACGCTCCCGAAATTCAGAAAATGGGAAACCTCAGAGAAAGGATGACTAGGAAGCTGAGAATAAGAAAATGGAGTTTTTACGGAAGGAGGTGGGGAAATACCTGATTCAGTGGCGAAGCTTTCTCCTTGAGAGGACTTCCCTTTTCTGATAATCACCTCCGAATTTTCTTCAGGCGTGGCCAGAGGCAGCTGTGGATGGGACCGCGTGTGTCTACCGCTGGAAGCCATAACTAACCCAACGGGTTCTCCGCAGTGGAGTCGTCACAATGGAGTCGCCAGGTGCACAGTAGCAATCTCAATAGTTCTGATATCTGATGCACCTTCAGAATCACAGGGAAAATATTCAACTTCGTCCCCGGCAACGGCGCCAGAAATGTTAGCGTCGGAAGTCACTCCTAGATTGCTTGCAGGAGTAGAGCCTGACACCCATCAGTTTTATGTCACGATAGTTTTTAATGGATGATCAGATGGGGAGAAACTCGGGGAAATATCATTCTAAATCAGGGACTAGGTCAAGCATGCGAGGGACAAAGGAGATCTTGATCTAACTTCAGCCAGTGGGTTGATTAAAAGATGAGCAGGTGGAAGACTTGGTAAGAAAGGTGAACAAACGACTTTAGGCAACAGGCTTCCAGTGGTTTGCAGAGGAAAGACTCTGAATGCAAGATCCTCTTGATTCAGGGTCTCAAGAAACTGAAAGGGGACTTGACTGGATCCTCCAATTCCAAGTCACTCAGCGCAGGGAAAATCACAAGAACTGATTAGAAGCAACGTAACTGCTACAGTGATCCTATCCAACATCATCCTATAACAGCTACAACTCGACTGGATCCTCCAATTCCGAGCGGTTCTAACACAGTATAACAAAGACGTAAAAGAAACTAGCATTCATAAGGCAAGAAGTCTCAAAAGTCCATACATAACCAGAGTATCAGTGCTTCATTAAAACTTTACAACCGGGAGCTCTGCTCAACCATTGATAGATACAAAAATGGCGGAAACGCCTACATATACTCAAAACAACAATAGAAACAAAAACGAGACGTTGCATTAAACACATTGTGTCTGCATGGCTTCTGACAATCTGTGCCTGTCGTCTCTGAATGATCGTGCAACTTATGGCAGACATAATCGAACCCCTGACAGTTCCGAGGGCGAAACGACGTGCCTTTAATTCGTCGTCGAACTTTCCCATTATGACGAAGGCGATGTCTAACCACCACCAACTACTTCAATAACTGCTTCATTGGGATTGAGGATGGCCCGACCAACTCGGCAATTCTGTGACGTGGAAGACTCTTCGCGTTGCCACCTGGATCAGCTGAACGGCCTGATGAATAAGCGTGGAGACCAGCACGAAGGATGGGGCGCATAACGAGAGTGGTGGCACCAAAACTCTGAGGGTGTGATAAGAAGTGACGAGGTGTGAGAGGGGCGACAGCGGAAGACACATGGCAGAAGACAATAAGCGGAGGGGGCAGGAGATGAGATATAATGGGCTCGCTTTTAGTGGGAGGCTGATGTGGAAAGGAGCGGGACACATGGCAGGTGGTGAGTGGATGATGAGGTGGGAAAGGGACCGCACGGACCAGAAGAGGGGAGATGGACAGATGTCGGAGGATGAGGAAGGGGCTAAAGGGAGCGAACCTCATCGCACGGTTAGGTGGAGAACAGATGGCGAGATGACACGACAGGAAAGGGGGCCCCACGTTGATTTAAACGTAGAAAGACAGATGGTGTCTGGATTTCCTGTGTGTCGTTGATCCAGGCGCTCTAATCACAGCCGTCGAAAAGATGCGTCCTCGATTCCGGACCCCCCCCCTCCGCTTAAAGGTAGAAAGGCGAGGGGGGTCCAGAATCACCCTGCGCACCGTTGATCTGGGCGCTTCGATCGTAGCCGTTGAAGAGGTGTACCCCTGATTCCGGACCCCCCCCCCCCCTCCGCTTAAAGGTAGAAAGGCGGGGGGGCTCCGGAATCCCATGTGCGCCGTTGGTTCGGGCGCGCGAATATATGTTGTCCAAATTTGTTGACCGCTTAATCACAAGCGCACTTGCGCCCCAAGCTTATAAAAAATGGGTTTTTCACCCACTCCTTCGCATTCTAACCCCCCTTACCAGAAATGTCGCTAACACAAGCTATGTATGCTCAGGATCTCATGGAGAGATTCCACATGAAAGACTGCAACTCTGCACCTACACCATTCTTATATAGGATTAGACATGAGGATGGTCAGGATACACTAGTGGTGGAAGGCACCTTGTATCTACAGCTTGTGGGGATCCTTTTGTATTTCACCAAAACCCAACCAAATATATCATATGCCGTAGGGGTAGTCTCCAAGTACATGCAGGAGCCGCATGAATTACACTGGAAGGGTTCCAAGCACATCCTTAGATATGTTCAAGGCACCATGAGTTATGGGATCCACTTTGTAGCGAGTTGCAATTTGGACCTCATGGGCTTCCCCGATTTTCACTGGGATGACGATGGCACCGATCGCAAGTCCACCTCTAGGAACATGTTGAATTTGGGATCCAGCCCAATCTGTTGGTGAACCAAAAAGAAGTTAGCTATTGCTCTATCTTCAGCAAAGGCCAAGTACAGAGGAGCAGTCAACATCACCATCCAGGTATTGTTCCTACAAAAATTCCTCACCGATCTCGACATTCATTTCCACAGTTCGAATGTGATCTGGTGTGACAACCAGAGTACACTCAAATATTGTCGACATCAAGTACAGAGACAGCAAACAAAGCATATAAAGATCCATATACATTTTATCAAGGAGTCAATTCATGACAGGGTCATCGATTTGCAGTATTTCCCTTGTGCCGAACAAACTGTTGACATCTTCACAAAAATTTTCATTGAGCAAAAATTCCATAGTTTGCGTGATCATCTTGGAGTGAAGGACAGAATTACCTAGCAACTATCTTTCTCTTCTTTTGATACATTGTAATTAGAGGGGGGGGGCTTCCCATGAGGGTTTTCCCTCTTTCCTCACTTTATTTCAGTGTTCATTAGTTGCATTGTTCATGGGCACCTAACATGGACTATGTTGTTGGGACCCATTCATTATGTATACTCCCTAGTAGTGTTCAATGGGGGTGTTGGAGATATTACACAAGCCTAGGATTTTCCTTTCATTTTCTTTTCCTAAGTTTATTTGGCTATGTTGAGGATCACTTAGTCTGAGATATTCTCCCCTCATTGAGGATATTCTCCACTAGACAAGGGTGCCACATACCCTCTAGTCAATTCTCAGTTACCGTTCAGTTAGACTAGTTGAGTGAAGTGTTGCATGTCAACCTTGGTTTTATTTCCAAGTGTTGCATGCTCACCTCGAGATCATCACCAATAATGCGCACTTGCATTGGGATCATCACCAGTAAGGCACATTCCACGTGTGTGAGTGATCTCCTCCTCATTTCACTCGATTAATGCTAGTTAACTGACGACCGCATGACCAGTTAACTAGGACTAGGTGGCAATTGACTCTAGTGAATACCAGTGTGTGTCACATCTCTCTAGAACACTCCTAATGTGCATTAGCTTGGCTACTATGGCGAGTTAGTTGTGTCCTACAAAGTATATAACTTGTATTGTAACATTCTCTTACTTAGTTAATAGAATTTTTTTCATTCTTTTCTCCATTTTTGTCTTCTCTCTTCATCCACCATTCCAAGTTGTGTATGTTTCATTGTTAGCTAGATCTTTTGTGTAGGTATCTTAGAAACTCTACAATCCCAGGTCTGGAGCCCCTTAGTTAAAATATTCAACCCCAAAACTTTCTAGAATCATGACAATCTGGAACTTTGTGCTAAAGATTGGTTGTCAAACAAATCGATGGTAAGTTATGGCTCCCTCCCTTATCACTTGTTTATTTCATTTGGTGGGCATGCAACTCCAATTTGTTTAAGGACAAACAGGTCCTTGTGGAGGTTGTTGTTGGCCTTATAGAGAAACTAAAGGAGTTTAGATGTGAGCTTAAAAAAATAATAATAAGGTCGCCCACTCTGCCTCTGGACTTGTAGATCCCCTGGGCTTCTTCGATGGGGCCAACCAGGGCCATCCACCGAGGTGCAAAGTCGAGGCTGTGTTATTCATTTATTCCAAACACTTCTTCAATACAAGATATGTGTCAGTCTCGAGTTCAAACATCAAGGCAAAATTCTTTGTTCCATTCTCCCTCTTGTTCTTTGCACAGTCTAGAGGTTTAAATCACCTCTGGGTGTTGGGTGATTCAAAATTTGTAATAGATTGAGCGAATCAGAAATGCAAAGTGGAGATAACAAGCCTCAAATCAATGGTGTCCCAGATCTGTCACCTTGAATAGGATTTTTTCTGGAAATATTTCACGCATGTCTACCGGGAACTTAACCAAATGGTGGATAGGCTTTCCAAAGAATCCTTTGAATGTTGTGTTGGATCTTTTGTAGCTCAGGAATTTTGTGATGGACAGAAGACTGAAAGCCTCAAATTCCAATTTTAACTCCTTTTAATTTTAATTTTATTATATAGGAACGTTTGAATTAGAACTTGACTAGACATGAAAGGAAGAGATATGTAATAGGATAGTTTTAATGACAGGTTTTGTATAGTTGGCAGTCTTTGAGAAGAAGGTAGTTTGGCTTGATGCCATTTCGTCAAACCTGTAAATTCTATTTAGGCAGTGACGTGTCCTGGTGACAGAACAATGTATGTTTCCCTCACAGAAATATAAAAAAAAATCTCTCTAAAAAAACCCAAAACCCAAACCCAATAGGCATTTCTATTTATTTAATATATATTTAATTGATATCATAGCTTACAACCTATAAGTAGTTCTTCGAGCTTCTCCAATCTATAGTATTTCATGGTATAGATACATATTAACATAACTACTCTTCTTCAATGTTTCTCTCCAAAGATGATCCTCCTCTTGGCATAGTCAGAGTAAGCTAACTCGAGAACAATCTTCCCTCTCGAGTTCTGCTTTTCAGGCAAAAAAATTGGCCTGAATCCGGCCAAATTTTTAGGGGTAGTCTGAGTTTCGCATGGATCAATGTTACATGCATTTCAGAACCTTACCCCAAAGATTATGCTTCATTTTAAACCAACTCAGATGCTCAGAAAATCGATCAGAGTTCTGGATTGGCCAGAAATTCAAAAATGAACCGCCGAAAAACCTACCTAAAAAATAACTCGAGAGGAAAGATTGCTCCCAAGTTAACCCACTCTGGCACAGTCTGCACTTTCATTGAAGGACGCTCTTAGATACATAAAGAGATGACATAAATGATTAAGCATAAATGTCAATAAAACCCTAATAATTGTGTTAGAAAAAAAAATAGAACCGAATTGAAGAACCCACCTACTGCATAATGAAATTCCCACTTATTTGGCCATCCATTGATTGTAATTATTGGAAATTTTAGTTGTGCTCGATGATGAGACTGTGGATTTATGACAAAGGCCTTATTGCTTGAGAAGGGATTCAACAATTTTTATAAAAATATATTAAACATTTCAATTTCTACCAAATTTTCTACTTAAACTTTATAAAAACAAATAATTTATATTGTACATTTTCTCAAAATAAACCGTTAAATGTTACTTGTCTTAATTAAGTGCATCGTATTTCTATCATATGTGTAGCTAGGTTTACTTGCACATTATGAAGATAATATATAATTAGTTTAAATTAAAAAACAAAAACATTTTATCATCGCATCGTATAATATATAATACACATAATTAAGTGCATCGTATAATATATAATACATATAATTAAGTGCATCGTATTTCTATCATCAGGTTTACTTCACATTTTATCATCTGCAATTAAAAAACAAAAACATTCAACTAGACTTGTAACTTTTTCATTAACTTGGATGTTATCTTACAATTATGTGAAGTATGTGCTTTTGCATAAATGCAAAAAAATCTCAGGTTTTTTTTTAAATTATAATTTTAGAAAGTGAATATTTTTAAAAATTAAATAGAGGAAATATAAGATTTAAGAAATTTTATATATGTAAAGATTCAATACATATTTTTTATATTAAATAGAGTATATTTAAAAATTATTTTCATAGAGTATTTTACAAAAATAATTTATAAATATATGTTATTATCTCTAAATATATATAGATGTGAAACTTGGTTATTTTTAATTCTAAGGTTATTTGAGTTTATGACTTAAAATTTCTTCATGAGCAACATGTCTTGGGTGGAATGTTTAACCAATTGAAATAACCTCTATGCCTTACTCAATTATATATATACAAAAGAATAATATGTAAACATATTATAAATACATTTATTATAGTCAATTGGGTCTAGCTTGGTGGTTAAAAGAAGAAATTGTTAACATCTCCATCCAAGTTGAAATCATGCTTGTGACATGTTTGTTGCAGTGGGATGATTGGAGCTATCAAGGTAGCAACTATCTTAGTCTTCTTAAGTGCTTGAGGGTGGGACAAGATGTTTCCAAACATTTTAATACTCAATTGGGTCTAGCTTGAGTGGTCAACAGGAGAAGTTGTTTGGGCCAATTGGGGCCTGCAAGGTAACACCAATCTTGCTCTCACCTAAGTCATTACTGAATTTACCCTCTACTAATGAATATTTTTTGTAGCAATGAATCTTTTGAGTCATCCATGTCTCCCTAACCATTTTAGGTGAATTTTCTTTGAAGCCAATAAAGGATAAAGAAGAACATAAGGCATCAAATTTACCTCCATGTTGCCCTAGCCACTACATGGGAATTGCCTTTGAAGCCAATAAAGGACAAAGAAGAACATAAGGCATTAATTTTACCTCTATTAATTGTCTTTGAAGCCAATAAAGGAAAAACAAGAACATAAGACATCGATTTTACCTCCAACAAAACCCCCAAAATGGATAAATTCACCCTCTATAAGATTCATCTATTTTCCCCTTTGAATCAATTAGATTTATCTTCCCTTTATTGACTCTGTCACCCTATGGAGTCGGCAATATCGTTCGCCTCTCCTCTTGCACATCATAATTATTCTTTGGAAGCTACCAAACCCTTATGTTTCCTTTCCTTACATCATGAACCCGTATACTTTTCAATTTTCCTTAACGATTCCAATTAACCACAATAATATGAAAACCTTACTTAAATTACTTTGCCTTTCTCATTCGTTAATTTAAAAGATATGCTAGTTAAATAATTCTTTATAAAAAAAAGAGTTGTGTAAATATTTTACGATTTAAATTCATATATAATAAAAAACAATCAAATCATGATTAACAAAATATGATTCTACAATTAAAATTGGTCTAATTCATAAAACATTTAAACAATTTCTTTTAAAAAAGAAGTAGTCTAAATTTTATAGAATTTGGACTCCTATACAACCAAAATCTATTTAATAGTAAACGCCTTCCCATCATAATCAAATTCAAATTTATATTTAAATAGCATAGATACCCTAAAAGATCTCTCGAAAACACACACACACACACACACACACACACATGTATTAATTAGATTTTTATAATTCAATGTAATGATCAATTAGTATATTTAGATTAAAATAACAATTATAAAAATAAATTGATAAAAAAAAAACATACATATATGTTAATATAATAATAATAATCTAATTTTAAGGTCATGGCCAAGCCAGACACCAAATTGATGTATGAGACCCCCTTGTTTGTGCGACAAGGGACCCCCTCTGCTCAATGATTTGACTGCTAAAGTTTACAGAAGTGTACATACTCTACCCCCTTCTAGATTTGAACATGTGACCTTCGACGAGGAAACACATGCTCTTAACCATTAGGCCCACTCAAGTTGTATACTTCACTTATGTAAGAGTCTTTGTGAAAATGTTTGTAACTTAACCTTATATAGGGCAAAAGAGCACTTCAATAACTCGATCATGAATGAGCTTTCTAATAAAGTGCATGTGTAGCTCGATGTGTTTGTTGCACTCATGTTGAATTGGACCTTTGGAGAGCTTGATGGCACTCTTATTGTCGTACTAGAGGGTGGTTGAATGCTGTTGTTGGAATCGAAACTCTAAAAGGATCCATTGAAGCCACAAGGCTTCTTGACTTGCATTAATCTTTGCTTGGTACTCTACTTTTGTTGAAGAAATAGCAATAACATGTTTTTTCTTACAAGCACAAGTGATAGGTCCAGAACTAAGGCTGAAAACATAGCTTGTGATAGACTTTCGATCATCAAGGTCGTTGACCCAATCTGAATCAGTGAAACCAACCAACAAAGGAGTCCCCCCTGAACTGTAATGTATCATGAATTGAACTGTACCTTCGACATACTGAAGTATCCTTTTAGTTACTTTCTAATGGATTTCATGGGTTGTTTGCATATATCGGGCAACAAGACCAACAACAAAGGAAATATCATGATGGGTATGAGTCAAATATAAGAGGCTACCAACTAACTGATGGTATAGACTGGCATCAACTTCGGGAGTAGTACAGGTGGAAGCAAGTTTGACTCTAGACTGGAAGGGAGAAGGAGCTAGTTTAGAATCAACCATATGAAACTAGCAAAGAAGATCACAGGCATACTTAGACAGGGAAAGAAAAATTACTTCCTTGGTTTGCAAAACTTGGAGGCCAAGGAAATAATGTAAATGGCCTAAGTTTGTCATTTCAAAAAAAAAAATATGGCGACATTTCACATGGGTTAAAAGTTTAGGGTCACTACTAGTGAGGATACGGTCATCAACATAAAGAATAAGAATTATGAGACGACTTCCTACTTTCTTGGTGTAGACATTAGGGTCAGAATGACATCTAGAAAATTCGGTGTCAAGATGAAAGTTGTCCATTTTCGCATATCAAGCTCAAGGAGCTTGCTTAAGACCATAAATAGATTTCTTAAGACGAAAAACAAGGTTGGAGTCATTTTGGACATAGTCAAGAGGTTGTTCCATGTAGATTTATTCTTGCAAATCCCCATGTAAGAAGGCAGATTTGACACCCATCTGATGGACCTCCATTTATGTGAGGCTACAAGGGCTATAACAAGGAGGATGGAATTCATTTTGGATATGGGGGCCAAGGTTTCATTATAGCCAATGCCTTCAACTTGAGATAACCCTTTAGTTACTAATTAATCCTTATTGCTTTCAACACTTCCATCTGATCCATACTTAGTTCTATACACCGATTTACATCTGACAAGTTTTCTTCCTTTTGGAAGAGGTACAAGATCTCGAGTATCATTCACCATTAAAGAGAGATATTCTTCATTCATTGTTGTGTCCCAATCTAGATGACCTAAATCTTCTCCAAATGTTTATGGATCAAGAGGCTCTAAAAATTGCACCAAAAGAGAAGAGGCTCCTTGGAACTGTGAACGTGTCTTACAATGATATAAAGGATCACCAACAAGATCACCAACTGCTTCTCGTGTTGAACTGACTCATCTCAGAAGTGGTGGTGTTGGTGTAGGTTCATGTTCAATGGACTTATATGGAGGAAGTTGAGTAAGTGGAGGTAGATTTTCATCCTCATTGTCATCATCTAAAGAAAAAGAAACCAAAATAGGAACAGAAGGTGGCACAAACACCGAAGATGGCACAAACGTCGAATTAGGATCCCAAGCCAAGAGATTTTCATCAAATTTAACTTCTCTTCTAATAATGATTTCATTGGAATGAGATTAAAGAAGTCTTTAACCTTCGACATCTTTAGAGTATCCAACAAAAATGCACTTCTCACTTTTAGGTAGCATTCACACACACACAAAAATATGTTTCTCTATTAAAACAAAGGTTACATCTCAGTTAACTTACTCAAAAAATGAAAGTTTTCTCTATGTTTTTTATTTACCGAGATTGCACAAAGCACACGACAAAGAGCATATGCAGATAAGAAAACACTTTCCACTATACTTCTAATTTGTTGAGATTTCACATAGCAAAGGGAATACGCAAATCGGAAAGAGTAAACCAGGAAACAAAAACAAAAAACTGAAATATTAACTCTGTAAAAAATTAAAAAGGGTGTATTCAAGATTTATACCTCCGGATCTGACGGAAATGGTCGTATCCTGGGAAAACGAAAAACCTTTTCGAGTGAAACGAAAAGTGTACATTACCGAAATGTGCATTCTGGACGCAATGGAATAGTCCTCTTAGCCTAGAAATGTACAGAAACAACAAAAACCAGAGATGCGGCAACACAGTTTCAAAATCTCGATCTACAATGAGAGTGGGTCTTTAGATTCCAACAAAGGATGAACACCTTTAGTAACCACTCAAAAAACCATATCAAAGATCAAAACACCGATGTTTTTACGTGGCAAAACCCCGGTGGGGAAACATCCACGGCCCCATCCAACGTACCCACTTGAGGCAATTTATTAATGCAAAAACAAAAAATATTACAAAGAGTTTCTCACAATTGATCATCGGAAAATAACCCTCCATGCTCTTTAAATAGAGATCATGGACCAATCGAGTACTAAGCCACAGATCAATGTAGTCGTTAAGATCGAGGAGAATATGAGTTGTCAAATCACTCTATGTTAAGAACATATCGTGACCATCCGATTACAAATGCATACTAAGGAAACACACTTTAACCTAATGGCACATTAGACCAAGTTAATCTTACCTAAATCCTAAGTGTCTAAATATCCTAGCAAATTAGATGAGAAGGCAAGTTAAATTATGGATCAAAACAGGTTCATTCCTTGAACTATTGTGCAAGAATACTCTAAATTTTCACCAACCCTATGTGGTTTGTATCTTAGTGGATAAGTACCCCGCAACGAAATCAGAAATGCTAAAATTTATCAATAATGAGCTCTACTCACCCTAAAATCACTCAAACTTATATATGTCTCTTAATTGGTAAGAACACAAGCTCTTGTCTTTCAAAATCTTAGTTCTTAAGGGTATAGTTAGAGACAAAGACCATAATAAGGAAGTAACAACAATGATGTGACATGACATTTCAAAGTATTTAATAAAAGGATAGAAGCCCGAGTATGGTTTTTGTGAAAGCTAATTTATGTATTTGGTTGTGAAAAATTAGAGAATCCAGTTGAGGCTTTGTATCTAGTTTAATTTCTCATGTAAATTCAATTATATTTGAGCTTTTATCATCTAGTTACGTACAATTTTTATAAGTAATATAAAGTTTAATTCCATGGTAAGTAAAATTAGCTTCTAATTTAATAGCTTATAATATCAACTTTAGAACTAGAACATCTTCAATTGCAAAGTCCCATTTTAGGGGCATCTTTTTTGTCAAAATCACCTAGGATTTTCGCCCTGGTCTCATTTTTAATGGTCGTTAACAAAGGCATTGTCATAGATAATACTTTTTATTATCATGAAATGAGTACTACTACATTATCACGACCCACACCTCATCAACACTCCATCAACTCAAGTATCATGGAAAGCGTACTTGCAACTTAGGTCATAATTATAACAAGTGTTTGATCTTGATTATATTGAGAATGACATGAAGGAAAAGATATAACAAGGAAACACACAGAGATATTGCAAGAAACACAGTAATACAGTTAAACTCAAATTCTATCAATGACTGTCTTGAATACAAAAGACTGTAAAATGCAAAGCACACAAACTAGCTAGAATGGTGGTAGCTTACCTTTGAAGACATATATGTGAAAATTATCCTCATTCGCAAAAGGTTGATTACAAAGAGGCCGAAAGGGAATTTTAACATAAAGCATCAATGAGAAACCCTAAACATCCAAAAAACCTAACCCTAGAAGACAAAACACCAAAAGCTTTATGGGCGCCAATGTGGTTGGTTGATACATCAACTTCTCGGGGGCATTACTTTTGCATGTGATCTTCGTTTGGGGTGCTCAGTAGCCTATTGGAAGGGTCTAGCTGAGAAGTACAAATTATGAATCACCAAATAGAATATTGGGTGCTTCACCATCAAAAAAATGTCGTTTAGGGCCTCAAAACGACCCCAGAAGTTTGGGACCCGAAAAAACCATTAAAAAACTGATAAGATGTGGAACCGTTCTGAATTAGTGGAACATGTGGGTGGCCACTAGTATCCACTTGGATCAATCCTCCCCTCTTAAGAAGCAATGGTCCCCATTGTGTCAAGTTCCTCCATCATATGGGGAAATTTCTTTTGAATCTGACTCCTTGTGAGCCACATTCCCTAGTGAAGAAACTGCCCTACTTTGACGACCCAATAGAGTTGGATGTTTTGATGGCGAATGCACTTCATATTGGTGTCAATGATATAATCAACTATTTCTTGTTCGGTGCATTGATGATCAAGTTTTGTAGGGGCCAAGTGCTCGGTCGCATCCGAAGTGTCTAGGAGAGGTGGAAAATATGGTCAAAGCAGTTCCAAATTAAATATCGGGTGCAAGCCAAGGAAAGGGGGAATAATTAATTCAAAATAATTTTCACCCACATCCTTGGTGATTGTGTAAGGCCCTTATCATAGTGGGAATAACTTCTAATGGGATCATGTGAGATGTTATTTCTGTAAATGCAACCATACCTTATCTCCAACCTGAAACTTATGAGATACCCCATGCTTATCGTGGCACTGCTTATACTTGGCATTGGCTTTCTACAAAATGTCATGAACCTATTGTTGAATGTTTCAGATTCACTCAACAAATTTAGTCTCTCTATCAGCCTCATTCTAAGCATGGGAGAACTCTTCATGTGCAGTTGCAATGGGTAGAGCTACGTCAATGAGGGTCAATGGATGGAACCCCAAGCACACCTATAGAGTTGTGGAGGGATCTGTTGTAGCTATGTTGAACATAAGGAAGGCTCTCATCCCATGTGCATGGATGTTTGGAATTGTACATCGTCACGATATGGACAATCATCTTGTCGAATACCTCTATGTTTCCATCAATATGTGGGTGGAAGGCAAATGATTTGATTAGCCTGGTGTCCATCATCGACCATAGGCTGGACCAAAAAGTGCTCAAGAACATAATGTCTCGATCTAAAATAATGGTTTGTGGGAGCCCAAAATGAACCCAAACACTTTCAAAGAAGAGCTCAGTGGTGGCCTTGGTTCTGATGCTCTTCTTGCAGGGTGTCAAAACTATTATCTTAGATAATCGATCAACGACCATGAAGACACAGCCATTCCCATGCTTTGTTGAAGGTGGATTGGACATGTAATCCATGGAGATGGACTCCCAAGGCCTATTAGGTGTAGGCAGAGGGATTTATAGCCTTTGTTTCTTGATGGTGGGTTTGGAAATGGCGCAGGAAGTGCATAATCTAATGTACTTGCAGGCATCTCGTCGAAGCTTCGACCAATAAAAATACTTTGCAGTACTGCCTCTGTTTTTTCCACACCAAAGTGTCCTAGTGTTCGATTACAATGAGCTTCCTAAATAATCTTTGCACGCTCGCTTGAAGGAACACAAAGATGGATCAGATGGCATAACAGTCCTTCCTGGAGATGAAACTTTGAAATTGGTTTGCTTGTGTTCAATGTATGATAGGGAGCAACAAAGTCAGAGTCACTATTGTATAATTGTAGCCACCAGAATGTCTCATGCCCACAGGAGTCAAGAACTGTGGTTAGTGCCATAACCGAGGATCAACTGAGGCAGTCTATGACATGGCTGGTGTTGCTCTTCTTTTGCTTGATGTTCAAGTAGAATTGTTGTAGGTACATGGACCACTTATGATGGCAATCACTTTGTAACTTTCCTTGTGTATACATGAATTGAAAATACCTACGATCAGTGTGGATGATCATTTCCTTCCCTAGAATGTAATTCTTCCATTGTCTACACACCTGCACAATGGAGTGTTGAAATAATGTAACTGCAAAGAGTATTCTAATTATTATTGATGTATTATTCATTAGATCAATCCCCTTTTTTCGGATTGATCATGTCGGGTATTGTAATTAACCAAATCCCCTTTTGCGGATTGGTCAAACCCTAATTGTAATGGGCTAAATGAAAAGTCGGCCCCAGAATATATTAAAGTGGTTATCACCACCCAGAATATATTTAAGTGGTTATAACCACCCAGAATGAGAAGTCGTCCCAGCCAGTGAAAAGACACCCCAGTTCACACGTGCCAGATTGTATAAATAAGAGAGGCTAGCGCCTCATTTGTTCACTCACTCACTTGATGATCAGAGCCCAAGTCTGGAGCTGTAGTTGGAGAAGAAGAGAGAGAGAGAGGCGCACTACTTGGGAGAGGACTTTCTGTCTTGTTTGGTTTATTCTCTTGGCATTGTATTGGCTATCCATATTAAGGAAGTTTTTGTTGGGTTTTCTCCCCCATGAGGATTTCCCAGGATAAATGTTGTGTCTCTTGTGATTGTGTATTTCTCAGTGATCTTATCTATGATATGGTTATCTAGTGAATTAAAAGGAAACCTAATAATAGATTAAACCTTAACATCGAGTACAATCTTTGTCGTAGGCGGGGTATCCATGAACAAGATTAGATAGTGTTTCATTGTGATATGCCATTGGATGCCTATGTTGAGTGAGGATTGCACCGATAACATAATATGAAGCATATGTATCAACCTCAAATGGTTTTTGCAGGTTTGGTGGAATAAGGACTTGTGCTGAGCAGAGGTGAAATTAAAATCCTCAAATGATTTCTACTGGGGTGTAGCCCAAACAAGCTTGGCCTTCACTTCACCCTCGTTCAATTGGCTTAGGGCCCAAGCGATATAAGAGAACCCCAACACAAACCTATGGTAGCAGTTGGTGAGGCCCAAGAAGTTGCGAAGCTCGGCCAATGTCTTCAGGGTCGGCCAATCGTGGATGACTTGGATATTGGATGGATCCACATGCACACCTTGCTCATCCATGATGTATCCAAAATATTGGATTCTTTGCATTTCAAAGGAACACTTCTCCAAATTGGAATACAACTTGTGTTCTCACAAGGTGCCCAAGACTTGTTGAATGTGCTTCAAACGTTCCTCCCAAGTTTTGCTAAAGATGAGGATGTCATCTAGATATATGACCACAAAGGAATTTGTGAGTGGCCGCAATATATCATATGCATGAATGTGGTCAGGGCATTATTCAAGTTGAAAGGCATGACCAACCACTTGAAGAGACCTTATTCAGACTTGAAGGTTGTCTTAAATACATCGATTTTCTCAATCGACACATGGTAGTAACCTGACTTAAGATCAATCTTATTGAAAAATTTGTCTCCCTTGAGTTGATTGAGAAGATCATCAATCTACAGGATGTGGTATCGATTTTTTACTATGATCTTATTCGAGGCTTTGTAATTAACACAAATTCGCCATGTCCCATCCTTCTTTTGCACCAGAATAATTGGGCTCCCGCAAGGTGAGAAGCTTGGTCTAATGTGGCCCTGGAGAATTAGTTCTTGGATCCAGCGTTTGATTTCTTCATTCTCCATAACATAATTCCTGTATACAGGGGTGTTAGGCAAAGTAACATTGGGTGCCAAATAAATTGAGGGGTTTACCTAACAGAGCAAAGACACCCCAGTAGGCAAGGCAAATATGTCTTTGTTCACTTCTACTATCTTTTCCACCTATTGTTGTTGTGCAAAGAGACCTCGTGCAAAGGTTTTGGTTGTTGCAATGGAATTTCGTTCACCTTTTGAATGGGCCATAAAGAGGACAAATCACCTAGTCTAAGAAACCACTTTACGACACTGCTTCGAGGAGATCAAAGAGACCGCAGTAGTTGGGACTCCCTCCGGTACCCTGTAGAATTGACCTCCCAAAGTAGTAATGACACTACGGGGCCTAGATTCGTAAACAACTTAACGCTTCCACATATATAGTTGACGTAAAATAACATCACAAAATTCAAGGGAGGAAGCATCATACAATGCCTCGTCTTTGAAGGGTTTGATGTCGTAGTGCAGGCAACATTGTTGGCTAATGCATATGTCTCGTTCCTAGATGAGCCAAACGATGGTGTATGACTGAGGATGTGGCATCATTGTCAGGTTCAATGTCTTGATTACCTCTACTGAGATTAGATTTTTCTAGCTACCACTGTCAATAATGAGATGGAGTGGGTCCCCCTTCACCCACATCTATGAGTGGAAGAGGCGCTCCTCTTATTTAGGCTCCTCTAGTTGGACTTTTGTGGTAGTGACACTGACACTGGGTTCTGCATCAATTATTCATTTTCCTTTACTCGGTTTTGAATCAGAGTCTGAGTCGACATTTGACTTTGAGGATTTCATCTCATCCAACAATAAGTATTCCGAGTGACATTCATTAGTGTTGTGCCGATGCATTTTGTGGAACTCACTCCACTTTCTAGCTTCCTTCTTTAACTTATTTTTACCCTTATTTGTTGGTGGCTTAGAATGGTTGTCCTAGGTCTGGCCATCCTTGCTCTATCCTTTTCTTTGGAAGTTAGGGCTACCTTTACCATGCTTATGTCGTGATGGTTTGCAAAGTTGAAATCACACTTATTCTTTTGCTTGAACCTTTGCTTGATCTTAACAACATATCGATAAGTGACTCCCAATGAGGAGATGTCCAAGAACTCCATATCTATTTGGATGTGCCTATGTAGGACACTGTGATACTTCAGGACTAAGTGTTGCTTGGAGTATTTAATACCAAACTTTGTGTGCAAGGTATGGAAGATGTTGGTGTACTTTGGCATCGTCTGGTCTCTCTCCTGTCACGGAGTTATCATCATAGTTTCTAACAAGGTAGTATTGCTCCTTGAGGGCATTGACAAAATCCAGCCCAAAAATTGTAGACTTATCTTCGACATGTTGCTCATAGTAAGTTTCCCACCAATCTCTAACATGGGGAAGAGCCTTAAGAAGTCTAAAAGTGTTCTTTTCACTTTTGGAGAAATTTCGGACAGAGAAATAACCCTGTGGCATACTTAACCATTTTTTCAAAGTGTCGACGTCTATCTGGACTTCAAATAAAGGAATATCAAAGTTAAGTTGTACCTTGAATGGCGTCATACCTCCAAAGTGACTATTGGTTGAAGGTTTTGCCATCGTTGTTGGGAGTCGTCGGAGGATCTAGGAGAAATTATCCATCATCTCATTCATGTGTTGCACGAGGGATTCCTCGAGCAACAGTTTGATAGGATTTGTTGCCCCATCATCTCTCTTTTCTTTTGTCGTGGGAGGCTGCTTGGGTTGGGAAGAGTGGTTGTCCTCTAGAGAAACTAACTCAAGACCCAACTCTCTATACCCTGACCTTGTCGAGGACATGCACTAAGAAATGACAAGGAGAAGACTACTCTGATACCATTGATCGAGATTATATTGAGAATGACATGAAGGCAAAGATATAACAAGGAAACACATAGACATATTGCAAGAAACACACTAATACAATTAAATTCAGATTGTATTAATGACTACCTGGAATACAAAAGACTGTAAAATGCAAAGCACACAAGCTAGCTAGAATGGTGGTAGCTTATCTCTGAATATAGATATGTGATGATTATGCTCATTCACAAGAAGTTGATTACAAAGAGGCCGAAAAGGAATTTTGACATAAAGCATTAATGAGAGAAATATAAACATCCAAAAACCTAACCCTGGAAGATTAAACACCAAAAGGTTTGTGGGCCCCGATATGGTTAGTTAATACATCAACTTCCCAGGGGCGTTACTTTTGCATACAATCTCCATTTGGGGTGATCAGTAGCCCATTGGAAAGGTCTAGTCGAGAAGCACACATTCTAAACAATCCAATAGATGCCTTCGACATCTATTAGGTGTTTACACGTCAAAAAAACAACGTTTAAGGCCTCAAAACGGCCTCGGAAGTTTGCGACCCAAAAAATTGTAGAAAATTTGCTAAGATGTGGAACCATTTTGAATTAGTGGAACAGGTGGGCGGCCACCAATATCCACCTGAATTTGTGTTCCAATTTGCTTCTTTTTCCTTTATTTATTTATTTATTTTTCAAAGGTGGCAAAAGTTATCATAACCCATTTGTCAACCGATAATAAGGACAACCATCACTAGTTGCTATCAACATATACAAGTTGACTCATTATTATTCTTCAAGGAAAACCATGCCACCTAAAATGACATTTTCATGGTCCATAAGGGGGAAGACTTCTACTCTTGTCATATACCTCTAGGTCTTAAGTTGTTAACTTGTTTCCTTACGTCCAAGAAACACAAGCTCTTAGCTAATCAAAGGTATTTTTAGGTCTTACTCTAGGAGCAAAGCATTCCAATTTGCTACTAAACAAATTGAAAAAAAATTAAACAATTAACAGAATAAATTGATCAATTAAAATGATTATAAATAAATAAATAAAAACAAAACAAAATATACTTTATTGTATTTCATTGGGATCTATTGGAGTACTCTAAATTGAGAACTTAACTAATATGATGATGAATGACCTTCTATTCCTTCAACCATAGGTAGGGATAAACAACCATTTTGTATATATGGGTAGGCATACATTAGAGTTGATCACGCCAATATGCTACATAACCCTCATATTACTTTCCACTTTCATGCTCCATTACATTAAAAAAAAATCCAAAGCATTAATTTTATGTTCATTTTTTCCTCTCAAAACCTTGTCTACAACACTTTGCCTATACATATTTTTTCCTCGTTTGCCTTTGGTCAAAGTGGAGATGGAAATATACATATTTTTGTCCGCGTTTGCCTTTGGTCAAAGTGGAGATGGAAACATGTGCAAGCAAGCATTGGGGAGATGGACAACGAGTAGTAGTGCAAACTTAAACATTAACGGAGCACCAATTCTTTGGAGTGAATGCAACATTAAAGGAATAAGAAACGAATTTGAAAATATAACTATACATAACCTATTTTGTATTTTTACCCTAGCCACAATGCATCGCTTCAATCGACACACTCATGTTCTGCTATCTTAGATGCATTTGTGTGCTTAGGATACAAAGGTGCATTAATAACTGCAACACTTTAAAAAAAAAAATACACAATGTGTCTCACAATAATAGGTGCATTGCAAAATGTAATGATGTACCTCTAATATTTAATGCAAACCATGTATACTAGAATTGATGTGCTTCAAATATTTGGAGCACAATGTATAAAGTGTTCTTTGAAATATCCCACGTTGTATTCTTTTTTTAATTTTAAGGAAAGTTTTACGGGGAATCCCAAGAGCTGCTTCTTCACATTTCTGGATGGCATCTATAGTAAATCAATCAATGTAGATTAGTGCATTGGGGTACTCATATCGAGCACCTGTAAATACTGAACTAGCCAAATGCCTAGCAACATCAATGACAGTCAGTTAACCTAACCCCTTGGGTCATCATCACACTATACATTTCCACATAAGGAAAATTTTAAAATAAACATCCCTTCACCATGAGCTCTTTTCTTAAGCACTTGGGTGGACTTGTGATATGTAAATACACATGAGAAGGAAACACCTTTAAAAGAAAATAACTATATAGTGTGTTGTACAATAATCGATACACCATGAAAAATTAAATGTAAATTGTGGACGCTGGAACAAATGCAATTTAAGAGATTAGGAGCGGGATTACAATGCATCTTGTAAACCTTCGGGAACTGTATGATGGTTTTTTGAAAACAAACATCCCTCGATGATGCTCTATGGAATATTGAATTCTCTAACATTTGAAAGGTCCATTTTTACATTACT
>ML788100.1:15030-25777 GCA_009831015.1 Picea engelmannii
TCTACCCACTCTCTTTGTCTCCCTCTCCCTCCCTCTCACACACTCAAATACTCCTTTTCTAACCCCCTCTCTTTCTTGATCGTCCCCCCTCTCACACTCACACATTCTCTCTCTACCTCCCTCCTCCCTCTATCTCTCCCCTCCCTCCCATTATCTCTCCTCTTTTTCTCTCCTACATCTACCACCTCTTTCTCTCTCTTGTTGTTATTAGTATCACTCTCACTATATCCCCCTCCCCCTCTCCCCTATACTCTCCCCCTATTTCTCTCTTTATATCTCTCTAGCCCCCCTTCCCCTCACACTCAGTCTCACTCTCTCTCTCTCCTTGTTGTTATTATCACTCTCTCTCTCTCTCTCCCTCTCTCTCTCTCTCTCCCCCTAGTTCTACCTCCCTCTCTCTCTATCCATCTAAAGGTGAGGCATGTCTCACAATGAATAAAGGATATGTGCAACGGAGAAATGTAGCCTCTCTTGTAAGGTGAATGTTAAGTTTTTGTTCTTCTTCCAATGGATTGCTTATACGAGTAATTATGTCAACATGACCATGACCTAGACCATGAACTAGACCTAGACCATCACCTAGACCCCCTTAGCTCCATCTAAGTATACACATAAAATACACTCTACCCTTAACCCCATGCACACCCAAGCCCTAAGTGAAGTATGCCTATACCTATTATTTTATAAGGAAATTTTATGCATATGACCATTCACCTACGGTTTAATCATTATCTCACATGATTTAATGATGATTATGTGATGTAGACCCCCCTTCCACTCTCGGGGTCTACCTTACCTCTCAGTCTAGGATCGTTTGAATTCGGGAGCCGAAGTGGCTCATTGGTTCCTATTGAACCCAAAATTTCATATGCCACAGGCCTCTTTCCTATTCCCTACGAGTGAAACCAAGTCTGTGAGGGTCCTTATATGCCAACTGAGTCCTCCAAGTGAATCTGGCTCAAAACCGCTGGCCAAACTCTCCTTTTAACTCCAAATCGGGCGCTAACTCCTTTGCCTCAGCCAAACCCTCATATGATCGAGGGTTGTGACTAGGCGCGTAACCAAAATGCACAAATTCGGGACTTCGAAGCTTCGTGCTCGGGGAGCTTCAACCTCCACACCTTCCAAAACCCCCGAACTCACGAACTTGTGAATTGACGGACCTCCGAACAATGGAAGGGATCAATGGTCCCAATAACTCGTCAATATCTATGACTCAAATTCTCTTCGGGGATTCAGGCTTTGGGGTATTAACTGCTCCAATACATAACACCCACGAATTTTTGAATTCCAAACTAACCGATCGAACAGTTGACACTTCCCCACAGATCAATGGTCTGTGTTAACTCCAGGTTATGGGACTTCAGAGCCCTCCACAACACAGTACCCTGCCTCCTCCGAACTCCGAACTAGCAAAGGGGCAGATCCTTCGCCCATGTGTCCACTGCTACCAACGACCCTGATTCTCTTTGTACTTCGGGCTTTGGAGCCTTTCATGACACTTCTCCACCATTCTCCCAGAGTAACAAATCTCTGGACTGCTAGATCTAGCACCACGCGTCCCCACAACTGGATGGTTGTGATGACCTCCAGCTTCGGGCCTTCAGGAACTTACTAACCAAGCATCTTGTTTCCTCCAGAGTACTTGTTGGCACAGGGGAAAACCCAGGGTTCAACACTTCAACAACGCACCAACAAAACCCTAACTACTGACCCTTTTGACAACACCTTCGGAGCAGATGAAGTCTCACCCGAGGTAGAGGTAGGGGGGGTTGCAGGAATCAGGTGTCTACAACCTAACTGGGACACAGATCTGTGATCACCACACTTAACAGAGCACGTAGCCAACACTATGCATTAAGTTATGATTCTTATTTACATTGCAGATTAACCCTTATTACAGATCAATGTAGTAGTAATCAAGATTAAGAACATCTAATCATTTAGCACATAACATCAGAGAAAATCTAGCATTTATTCATATATAAAGCACTAAGAATCAATGGATCTACCTATCATGCATCAAGACTAAGCATATAAATACATAAATAACATGAACAACATTGCACAAAGCACATCGACACAGGATATACGTGGTTCACCCCAGTGTGGGGATACGTCCACCAATCTTCTTCTCTTCTTATTAGTCTTCGGGCTTCTTACATTCTTCTGCTCCTGTGCACAAAGCCACATAGCTCACTCCGCAAAGGACAGGAGATCTGTGCACACCTCGCCAAATCCTCCTTCCCTGAGTTAGGTCAAGGCACAAAGCCAACTCCTATCAAGCATATAGCCTTCTTACAATCACTTGCACTCAACTCTGCGAGTCTCAACATACAGTGTGCACAAAGCATTCACAACTGTTCGCACTTAGCAACCTTCACAGGTTCTTGCACAAAGCTGATCAGAACTTCACCTCTTCTTACATCACTTAGATATCTATTTATACATTACAAAAGAGTCCTAAACATGGGTAAAACCCATGGGCCGGCATCCCATACCTGTTACATAAACCCTAAAACCCAAAAAGCCCGCAAAATGAGCGAGATCCCGCGATATCCACTTCGCCTGGGTGCTCCATCTTCGACCAACCTGTTGAAGTCCCAAAAATGGTCAAACACGACCAACATTTCCTCAAAACTTGATCAAGGGCCAACATGCCCCCAACACTCACATGTGACTTGTCCCGAGTCACTCTGATCTAGGAAACACTTCTTCAAAGGCCTCGATCTTAGCTCGAGCTGCCTCGACTTGCTACTTTGCCAGAGCCTCTTGCTCGATGAACTCCTGAATTACTTTCTCGATGACAGACCCTTCTAGGTGTTGTTCCACTGTTCTGACCACCTATTCCAACTGTGATCCTTGTCCATCAATCTCTTCAAAATGTGTACAGGCTTCATCCTGCACTGGCTGGAGTCTCTGTGTCACCTCCATAACCTTGCTCTAGATGGAAGTGACCCATTGTTGAACTGTGCGCTGCTTGTATGACCTCTTCATCTTCTCGACTGCAGTAAGCAACTTCATCTATGCTTGCACTATGGACGCTCATTGCTTCGCCTCTTGGAGCTGTGCTTCCAATGTCAGCTCTGGGTCTTATGTAAGGCGCTCATAGGTCTATGCATTTTGATCACTTAATTGTTTACATTCTGAGGCCAGTGCCCTAATTCTTTCTACTTCACTCGTGGCAGTTTCTTCCCTCTGATCCCTCACATCTTGTGGAGTGCTCGACATTGCTTGGAGTTCTAACTCTGCTACTCTTGCTTGAAGCTGTTGAATGGCCTCAGGGAGATTCCCCACTTGGCTCTCGGTTGTCTCTTCTTCCATATGTGCCAAGCCCGGCACAGAGCAAAGTGCTCTAGTCACTACCTCTCTAACTCCAATCTGCTCCATGAGAAGCTGGTCTTTCTCTTTTCGGATTTTCTCTTTGTCCTCTTCAAACTTCCCCCTAATGTCATCTTTCTCTTGTTGCGCAACCCGGAGTTTCTTTAAGGCCTCCTCCTTTTCTTGCTTCAAGGCCTCTGTGGCCTGCTCCTTTTATTCTTGGACTCGACAAATTCAAGTCTCTATTGCATCTGCTAATCTGTGTAATTGGGTGAGTTCATCCCCCAATTCTACACTCTCTGCTGAAGATGGCACAGTATACATTGTGTGGCTCAATTAGATAGTTCGTTGGATGTCCTTCAATTATTTCTCGATTTTTTCATACAATGTCTCTTGCTTCGCTTCATGTCTCTGGAGGATATCCTCTGAGGCATCTTCTACAGTTGTGATGATGAGCTGGATATCGTCCATTGTGAGAACATTCTGCGTTTGAGGCTTATTGGCTTGGGCCTTCTTTCTTCCCGAAGGTTTCTCCATGGAAACCTTTCTCTTCTGCGGTGCTTCTGTTGTGGTGAGGGGATCCTTTGGCAGTGTTACTTCACCCTTTTCTTGCTTGTTTTCTTCCCCTTCCTCCTCTTGGTTTACTTCGTCGCCTCCTCCTCCTATAGGTGAGTCAGGCATAGTTTCCTCCGATGTGTTGTCCTTCTCCTCACTGTCTATGTCATGCACTTCCTCCTTTTTCTTCTTTTTCTTTGTGTTTCTCTATCCATCGTACTTAGTCCGGGTGACCAAAAGACTTCTGATGATGTTGGGGTCAGAGAGTTCTGCATCTTTGACCGATACAAGCAATTTGGCTGGCCATTCCTTGGTTATCTCCTCCATGTCTTCATCGGTCATTTCGTAGTAGGACTGCAGCTCCTCCTTGATTTTGTCCCTGCGCACAGTGATGTAGATGAAGTGTCAGTCTGTGTAGAACTTTGCTAGTGGCTTGTATGTGTGCAAAGTGTTTGGGGTCATCCGCGGAAATGATTTAATGGTGTGCTTCAGTTGTAGGTAGTAAGTGTGGAAAACTGCATTCGATTTCCACTGCTTTGCCATATCCTCGTATACCACAAGGTGGTGAACCTCGCGACCAATGGCTCTGATGGCTCAAATTATGGGAATGTCACTCCCTTCGGCATCTCCCAAGAAACAAATGCAATGAGCACTAGTAACCAACTGAAGTGAAATTCGTAATCTTGGTCCCGTGCTTCGCGACAGTCCTTCTCCAACTCATTGACGAGGTAGCTCACCCAGTTCATTTGCATTCCTTTGACACACTTCCCTGCGAGGTCGACTACGAACCCTGTGACTTGTGTCGACCGGTTCTTTCTAACGAGCTTGCTAGAGATCAATTAACAAGCTAGGCACACTGCGCCATCTTGGATGGAGGCTACCTTGTAGCCTCGCTTCCCCTTCTCGACATCGCCATACACCTTCTTGATATGTTGTGCCAGGGAGTGATCTGCAACCTTCCTTAAGTAGAATTGTGGAGGGTCCGGTCCCTGCATGCTCAATCCAATGATCAGGTGGATCAGCGTTGGATCTATAGTGATGCACCTATCCAACCAAAGATACCCTCCATGATAGCACGACAAGAGGACTTTAACACATGCGTTAACCTCCTGATGTTTGCCAACGTGCCATTCTGTGTTGTTCTGCTATTCCGACGAGGTTCAAGTTCTGCAAGCCTACCTTCTGCGAAGTCTTCTTTGGAACTTCCTATAGTTTTTCTAACTTTTCTTTCTTCTTACTGAGATTTCTTGCCTTCTTTCCCGTGATATGAGCCTCTGGATTCCTTTTTCCATTATTATTCTTATCTTCTCTTAGCGTAGTAACTTTGCATTGCTGAGGGTCTTTCGAAGTGTCTAAAAGTAATATTTCTTCTCTTATTATTTCCAGGGTGGATACACTACTTTCCTGCATGGACAGGTTCTTTAAATCTTCTTGTGTTCTTTCAACTTCGAAAACTAATTCTCTTTCCTTCTGTTGCTTCGACTTGTCCTCTTGTTCTTGTATTAGTCGCTCTATTTTTTTGTCTATGAAGTTCCTTAATTCTTTCTTTTTTTGTTCTATGGCTTCCTCCTCTGCTTTTCTTCGGCTCTGATCTTTCTCAATCCAAGTCTTTCCTAACAAAAGTGTAAAAGGAGCATTGTTCTCAACAAACTTAATGACTTCAAATTCTTCTTCGGTCGATTTTTCATGGGCAATCATAGGTATATTAGTAACTCTTCCACATAGGGTTATCATATTTCCTTTAAACAATCCTATCCTTCCTAATGAAGGAACCATAGCAGGCTTTCCCAAAATTTCCCAAGAGGTTTTTGGCATAATATTCACATGTGCTTCCTCATCTAATACACAGTCTATGTCGAAGTCTCCTATTCTTGTTTCTATAGACTGCTTCTCTTTTAAGATCTCTGGTAGACTGATGTCTTTGTGATCATTCAATGTTTCTTTCAGCTGTAATAACATAGTCTCAAATTATTTCTGGTTCTTTAGCATATCCTTAGTTTCTTAACCTTCTTCATAGTTTTCTTGTCTCATGTTCATCCTTTCAACTTTAGCAATCATTCTAGGGCAATCCAAAACCTCATGATCAACAGATTTACAACAAAGACAAATAGGACCTACACCAGGGAATTCCTTAGCAAGATGTCCCGGTCTTTTGCAGTTATAACACAATTTGTCAATCCCCTCTTTCTCTTAAACGATCCCCAACCTTTCCTGTACTGCGTACTGGGATCACAGTGATGGACCTGCAATCTGCAAAAATTCTTTCTAGGGTCTTGCATCCACTTGTTAGTCCAAAAATTCTTTCTATGCATAGGAATAACATATCTTTCACTATCTCTATCAAATTTATTCAGATCAACTCTTTCTTCTAGTTGTGCCCTAGTTTTCAGACTAGGACAAGATCTGTCAAACATACCTAGATTCATACTCTCGAAGCAAAAATTTCCTCTTATATTACCTTTACCAGAGCACAAACCTTTAAGATCTTACCTCTTTTCTTCAGATCAGACTTCTTTTTCTTAGCACAAATCTTCACAACATGATTAGAATAATGCGCACTACAACAACAGATATACACACAAAGATTTTCTCTTTTCTTCAGTTCCCAACAATCACAGTTTCAGGTCTCGAAAACAGAACCATTTGTTGGCACAGGGGAAGACCTAGGGTTCAACACTTCAACAACGCACCAAAAAAACCCTAACTACCATACCTTTCGGCAACACTTGCGAAGCAGATGAAGTCTCACCCGAGGTAGAGGCAAGGGGGGTTGCATGACTCAGGTTCTACAACCTAGTTGGGACACAGATCTATGATCACCACACTTCACAGAGCACGTAGCCAACAATATGCCTTAAGTTATGATTCTTATTCACATCGCAAATTAACCCTTATTACAAATCAACGCAGTAGTAATCAAGATTTAGCACATAGAATCAGAGCAAATCTAGCATTTATTCATATATAAAGCACTAAGCATCAATGGATATACCTATCATGCATCAAGACTAAGAAAATAAATACATAAATTACATGAACAACGTTGCATAAAGCACATTGACACAGGATATACGTGGTTCACTGCAGTGTGGGGCTATGTCCACCAATCTTCTTCTCTTATTATTAGTCTTCGGGCTTCTTACATTCTTATTCTCCTATGCACAAAGCCACATAGCTCACTCCACAAAGGACGAGAGATCTGCGCACACCTCGCCAGATCGTCCTTCTCTGAGTTAGGTCAAGGCACAAAGACAACTCCTATCAAGCACAGATCCTTCTTACAATCACTTGCACTCATCTCTGCGAGTCTCAACATACAGTATGCATAAAACATTCACAATTGTTCGCACTTAGAAACCTTCACAGGTTTTTGCACAAAGCCGATCAAAACTTCACCTCTTCTTACATAGCTTAGCTATCTATTTATACATTACAAAAGAGGCATAAGAATGGGTAAAACCCATGGGCTGACATCCCATACCCATTACATAAACCCTAAAACCCAAAAAGCCCGCAAAATGAGCGAGATCCCGCGATCTCCGCTTCGCCTGGGCACTCCGTCTTCGACCAGCTTGTCGAAGTCCCAAAAATGGTCAACCACGACCAACGTTTCCTCAAAACTTGGTCAAGGGCCAACATTACCATACCTCCGGAAATCCAAATCTCCTACCACGCATCCTCTCTTGATCGATGGTGAGGATCTACTTCAGATCCCCGAGACTTCGGGAATCTTACACCCCTTTGAAATTTTTCTCCACTTACTCCAGAGTCTCAGATCTGCTAACACATGTCCCCCTCAAATGGATGGCTGAGATGGAATCCATCTCTTCGGAGCTTCGGTAGCCCCCTCGACACTGCACTTTTATTTCTCTGAATTACTAAGGCTCTGAACCACGTGATGTTCTATCATGTGTCCTCTTTCAATCGACGGTTGAGAGTGACTTCGGACTTTGAGCCTTCGAGATTCCTCAACCCCAAACCACTTCCCTCTCTGATTTTCCAGAGTTCTGAACTTCAGGATTGGTTGACACTTGTCCACTGAGATTAGCAGCGGAGATTTACTCCGCTACTCATGGCTTTGAGAATTTTCAAAGCACGACACTTCCAATCCTCCAGAGTACTCAGTCTTTGGACTTCCAAATCTGGTGCCACGTGTCCACTGTGATGGACGACTTAGATGAACTCTGACCTCTGGGCATTCTCGACCCTAATTGCTTCTTCTGTTTTTCCTCCAGAGTGCCTCCCCTCTAGAGTGTTGGATTCGGTGACACCTGTCCACCGAGATCAACGGTGGAGATGAGATACATTTTTTGGAGCTTCAGGAGCCTTAAGAACTCATGCCACAACACTTCCTTCCTCCTGGAGTGTCGACCTTCTGGACTCCAGGATCTGATGACACATGTACTCCTGCTTCAATTGTTGGGATGCGCTTCAGGAATTCTAAGCTTCAAGTCTTCTGGACTCTGCGCGCCCTGTGTACTTGTTCTCCCAGAGCACTGAAGCTCTGGACCTTCTCCGATCTATAGATGCGTGTCCTGATTGATGGATGTTCTAGATCTACTTTGAATCCCTGAGAATTCAGGAGACTTGTCTCTTTTGCGCCTAAGTATAGAAAACCTCTAGACATTTGGACTTTCAGAGCCCGACGGATGCTAAGGGTTAAAGCCTGTGCTACTTACCTGGATCCAATGACTCGCGATCCACATGCCCAGATCCAACGGATGAGATTTATCCTTCCTCCTGTGTGCTCCTCCTCCCATCCAAACTTCGATCCAATGGTCCTTATCTGCTCGGACAACTGATCTGACAGTATTTGTAGCTCCTCCTTCGCTATTGTCTGTGCTTTCTTTCAATAAAGGAATTTTTAGAATTTCAAGGCTCAACCTTTGACCTTCTCTTGCAAGGATGTTTGCTCGGCCTCTACCTACTGTACCTCCTGAGATTTCAAACTCCTTCGAGGTTTTCAAGGGGACTTGGCCCTTTTCTCCCTCAATGAATCCTTTTTCCCTCCTGGCAGCAAAGACGCTCTTTCTCCTGAGCTCAGACTTAAAGATGTTTAGAAAATATTTTTATGCGCTCCTTGCACTCATCTTCCTTGAAATTTACAACAATTTTCTAAGTGTTGGCCCTATACACATCTTGCACGGGTCTTCCTTGAGATTTTATACTTCATGGAGTATCTGTGCACTCCTTGCACTTACTCGACAAGACTTCACACTATCTCTTTTGAACAAATGAGTCTAAAAAGACTCTACTTATGCACTCCTTGCATGTCTTTTTGTACTCCTTGCACTTACCTTCTGGTTTGCCCACTTGAAATCCTCCTCTCAGAACTTGAAACAAAATTCTCGCACACTCCTTGTGTCTAGTTAATGCACTCCTTGCAGAGCCTTCTCCTCAGAGTGTTCAGTAACTTTGGTGTGCTTTCACTGGCACTTTTCCTTCTACGCTTTAGGCTTGTTCTAGTGTTCCCACTTGGCATGCTCTTCTCTCGAACTCATGAAAGATTTCAAAATGCACTCCTTTCATTGGCTTCACAGAAATTTTCAACTACTCTGGTGTGCACTCCTTGCACAAGCCTAAAGATCCCATAACTACTCAGAAAACTACAGATAGGGAAATCTATCTAAACAAAAAGAAGGATGAGTGGAGCATTGAGACTTTTTAATTAAAAAGTGAGAGCGGACTGGGTACATCAAATCCGGGTGTAGATTCTACGTGCAACCAAATCCAAAACAAGTTTCCACAAACTTTCTTCACCTTTTTTCCTTGGGATCCCACCACCAATGAAATCTAAACACAGCTACTTGATGTCCCACTCATCCAGTCTCTTATTGAAAAGTCTTTGCGCTCCGCTCATCATTCTTTCAGTCATAGGGGAACTCCACTCCAGTCAATGAAAAGTTTCCACAAAAAATTTGGATCATCATGTACGAAGGATCCCAACATGTGTTTGACCACCGCTAATGAATTCCACTTTATGTCCCACTGCTAATTGATGGTATGACTAACCTAATCTCATAAAGGCAGCCTTAAATAAAACAACACTATGCAAAAGAAAACATCATGGCTTCCCCTGATCATCTTGGCTTTGATAATTAGTGCAAACTCGTAGTAGAGAGAGTCAAAGACAAGTTCGAGTGTATCGATATTCTTGTGAATAATGCAGCAGGGCAATTCTACAAGGAGAACATAGAAGAAATCAAGCTGGATAAGTTGGAAAGAATTTTGAAAAGATTTTTTTTTTTTTTTTGCAGTTCTTCCTCACTCATCATTCCTTGAGGCGCAAGGGTGTAAGCAACTACTATTAAATTTTTTCTCTTCTGTTACTATCCAACGTCTTAAAAATGACAAATTTTCAATGAATACAGTCCACTTCAAGGGGGAAACCTCCTTTTACAATATATCTAATTTAGAATATAGTATGAGATGAGATAAGATGATCCTAATACTAGGTCTCATTGATATATATTTAGGAGACAAAGGGTGCAATTATAATGAAAGGGTGTAAGGAAGGGTTCTAGCAAAGGGTGTCCACTCAATGAACTTGTGTCATAGTGCATTCATTTGTGGGATATTAAATAATACCCCTAATTTCAAAAGATATTGATAAATACCTTCCCAAATCCTTTTGTTTAACTCCCCTCCCAATAAATTTTCCAATAATAAAAAAAACTCACTTTTACTAGATATCCCTTATTTTTACCAAATACCCATTTTTATACCCTCCAATACCTATAAACCCCCATACCCTACATCCCCCCAATACCTACAATATATTGACTCTATTTTTCATAATTTAAAAACCCTCTTTATGAATGAACGTGATAAAATATTGGTCAATAAGGAGAATCTCTCATGGGTTCTAGCC
>ML788100.1:28399-53684 GCA_009831015.1 Picea engelmannii
ATAAAATTTAATAAATATAAGTAAAATTAAATTAATACTATTAGTTATTAATATTTAAGATTTAATAATAATAAAAATATTAATGAATGAAGTTAAATAATGCAATACAACGAGTTGGATCGGGTATTCCCTTGTTCATTTAAGGTCCCACCTTCTAGATATTTGATCTCCATGATGGCCCAATTGAAAAGTTGTGATCATCACATTCTTATCTCATTCTGGAATGCATTAGTTGTACTTCATAGTGCAGTGCAGGCTCAACAAGTCTAGAATTTTTTTTGGTGATGATTACATTAAAATATCTGCATTGTACATTTTTATATTTGTGTAGTTTAAATGTTTTATGTTTTGGTTATTATTTGGAAATTTTGTTCAAAATTTGATTATAAATTGTTAGAATTGTAAATTTAAGTGGTTAAGTCTATATAATCCCAACACTCATGGGTTTTTCATGAAGCTAAATACATTAATATATTCAAAAATTCAATTTAGATAACATAAATGGGTGATTTCACCTAGATTTATATTGTTGGATTCCAATGAAAAATGCCAAAACATTTTAGTGAAAAATGTCAAAACCTCCAGCACTAGTTCATATTATAGTGCATTAGATTGGAACCTCCTACACTGGTTATACTTCATATTATAGTGCAAGCTTACTAAGTTTAGAAGAATTTTAAATGATGGCCTTATTAAAATTGAAGTGGGTAGAGGCAAAAAGACACACCAGACTAAAATCAAACTGAAGACTTGATATTGCCTTACAAGAAAACGATTACAATCACCTCTTATTTATAGAGGTCTTTTGAAGGATCCCAAAGATCCAGAGAGTTCATGGAGCCAAAAATATCTATGAGTGTAAGTGGGTGAACAGTCGCTGGAGCTTGGTAGAAGTTTCGGTTTTAAATGTGGTTGGTAGAAATTAATTCAACTAACACTCCGCCCTAATTTCTACTACTGATTACATCAATATTTAAAATACCCAAAGATTCTCTCAAATACTCAAATTGGTCTTGTGCTAAAGCCTTTGTAAATATGTCTGCAAGTTCCTCATTTGATCTTCAATGTTGTAGGATGAGTTCTCCATTGTTGACCAATTCTTGAATGAAGTGATATCTAGTGTAAATGTGTTTTTTCCTCTTGTGAAAAGCATGATTCTTTGATAGTGAAATGGTGGACTTGTTGTCATAATAAATTGTAGTAGGATCCTCTTGCTTATGCATTAGATCCTTCAATATTCTTCACATCCAAATTGCTTGACATGTTGTTGATGTACCTACTACATACTCTGCTTCTACTGATGATATTGTCACTATTGGTTGTTTCTTTGATGCCCATGCCATGACTCTTGTTCCAAGATTAAATGCATATTCAGATGTGCTCTTTTTGACATCAATAATTCCCGCAAAATCACTATCTGTGTATCCAACCAACTGCAAATTATTTGAAGTAGAATACAATATGCCATGATTCATAGTTCATGCAATGTATCTTAATAACCTTTTTCCCACTAGCCAATGTGAATTCTTTGGTGCATCCATGAATCTAGAAATCAAATTGACTCCATACATTATATCTGGCCTAGTTGTTGTGAGATACATAAAAATTCCAACCAATTTTCTGAATATGGTTGAATCAAAATCCATCTCATTATGTTCTCTACTTAGTTTTGTGCCAATTTCCATAGGTGTAGAAACGGGACTTCAATTTATCATTATAAACCTCTTTAAAACATCTTTTGCATATTTACTTTGTGTTATAACCCTAATTTGCACCAGACATGCTTACCTGGCATCAAGCCATCTCAGATTCCTTCTTTGCCAAAGAACTGCCGAACAACTCTTCTTAAAAACACTTTTTATAAAGGCCCACATGCCCTGCTTTATTACTACACGCGTGTACACACTAGTTGAACCAAAACAACCCGCGTGTACCTACAAAACCACGGAAAAAGGAAAGTTGTCGACGAAACACACAGCTTTGGGTGAGTTAACTAAACCTTCCGGCCATGCATGGCCGAGGGTTCATCCAAATACCTAGCTTCTTCTAGCCTATAAAAGAAGGGTTAGGGGTCCCATTTGGAGGAGGAGAATCATAGTAAAGAAACTATACCCGATTGTGTATTCCCTTTGTCCCAACCCTTTAGCCATCCTTGTGCAAAGAGAAAGGTAGAACAAATAAGTTGGAGGACAATTGAAGAGGAGCCCAGGACCAGGTTCGTGGAGCAGCGACCGACTTCATCATTGTAAGTTGATTTGTTAAAGTTAATAATAAAGAAATATTTTTCTCGTCCCACCATATGAGGTTTTCATGGTTTATTGCATACTTGTTTATTGAATCTCTAACCCATTAATCTATATATCAAATGCATGTGGAGTTTTTTTTTTTTTTTGTGTGAATGCAGGTCAACCTTGGGAGGAGAGCTACAATAAAATAGCAATCAAGCGTGAGGAAGGATCTACGTCAAACGCTCGAAATAAGGTATGCTCACTTGATCTTCCTAACTAAGTATTTGCTTAAGAATAATGGGGATTAGGTCTGGGACGACGGTAGAAAGTAGAAATCTTTAGGTATTTTCTGCATGCATAATAAAAACCCTAAGTGCTAGTCCGTAGAGGGATTTCCCACTCACAACAGAATTGGTGACCATATTGGGGAGATCTCTAGGGTTCCTAGGAATATTTTTTGGGTATTTTTAAGAACTGGTTTCATTTCCCGTTTTTAAAGTTTATGCAAAAGTCTGAGCTAATAGACATTCTGGTCTTCCATACCAGTTATCTCTGTTTCTTTGCTTGACTGTAAATTTTTTTTCCAAGACCCACAGAGGTACACACGACCTATATAAGGTCTACACGCGTGTACCTGCGCCCTGCATTCTCACAGCCAACGTGTACATGCTAGCTGAGGAAGTGTTAGTCGCGTGTAAGATTCCAAAAAATTTCTTTTAAAGAGGCAGTCATCCTCTTCCTTGTCAAAATCGGTCCTTCTCAGGGGTTTTCTGGAACTCTTTCTAGTCTTTGTTGTTTGCAGTCTATAGCTTAGGGTTCACCTCGGATTGGTTTGTTCTATGANCTGTTAAAGTAAGTGTCTGAGTATTTAAGATATTTCGGTTCTCAGTACCAGTAGTCTTTGTCTGGGCTGGCTTGCTTAGATTTTCATTTGTCTCAGAGTTTCATATATACACGTGGCCTGTATAAGGCCAGGACGTGTGTACACGCGCTCTAACTTTACACAGCTCGCGTGCATATGCTTGCTATGGAATTGCCAGCCAGTGTGCTTGTGTTGAGAATTTTTGTTAAAGGTGAGGCTGTCATCCTTTCTTTTGACAAGAGTTATACCTCTCAGGTTTGGGTCTCTGTCATAGTGGTCAGTAACTTAAGTTTGATCACAACAATAGCCTGCTTTTTCATTTAGAAGTTTTAATCAAAATTTTTCTTTTATAGGGTTTTTAGACAAGTGTGAGAGTCCAATTTTAATTTGCTGGTGTGTTATTTTTAAAGTGACTCTTTGCAATCTGCGCTTAGGCCAAAAAATTTTCTTGGTTTTGACTTGTTAATATTTTTCCTTTTTGCTTTGTGAGCATTCAAATCAAAAAAAAAAAAAAAAGTCTTTTATTTCTTTGTTGGTTAAAAAGTGTTGTTTTGCATTAGTAACCAGGGAAAAGTATTTTCTTTCATAAGTTATTGAAGGTTTACTTAGATCATAAGTAGCTCGTAGGCGAGTGAAATTCTTCTTTGATTTTGTTGTTCAAAGATCTTAGAAATTTTTTTAAGTTTGAAAAGTTGTTTAAGAGTTGAGTGAAGTAAAGGTTTTTGTTTCCAGCTTTCTGTTTATTTTGCTTTTGTCTTTCAAACATCACTAGTTTCACTTTCATAACCTTTGACTTAAGACAAGCCATAAAAATTAACGCTAAATCTAAAATTCATTAAACTTTTCATGTTTGTAGGGTCAACCAACTAGTTTAGGGTTAGGGCCTTGAATTAGGTTGGAGAGGAAACTCTTCAAGGCTATTAAAATCAAACATTGGAGTCTGAGTTAGGGAGTGTCAAAGTCCAGTATCGTGAAAGTTATCCAGGACCCCCCTCTAACACAGGGGATAAACACGAGGTCATGTGCGGAAAGGTAGCGGAGATAACCCCTCCAAAGCTAGACTAATCGTAGTGGAGAACACATATAGAGGGCTTGTCTTGGGATTTCGTTGATTGTATTTGCCACGGAGCTTCGTGGGTCTCGAATCCGTTTGAGGTCCTTAGTTGTCTTCCAGACCACTTTCTTTCGATACCCTTGATAGGTTTCGGGCTCGATACCCTGCTCATTGTGGTCTACTCGACTTTCGACTATACTTGCCTGGTGACTGTTCGCGCGCTGGAAACCTAGTTGCCTATCTTTTTAGGGACATACACAGGTGACTGTGGGGGTATACCGCAGTACCTAGGATAGACATCAGGAAATGCTTTGCAGATTATACCCGAAGGGTGATTCTGTGTTCGAGTTTCACTTGCATTGGTAAGTTTCTTTAGTGTTGGTTGTTGTAACTGTTCTTCCAATTAGTTTAGTATTTGCTTGTTTTATCTTGTAGGGACGTTTTTAGTGTGTGTTGTTTTTTGAACGAATAGACAGCCCTAGAGTGTCTTTGATCTTCTCACATAGTGGAGGATCATGAGCTCCACCGGTCATGAAGGCTTCTGGTCCTATCACCGGTTACATTGGAGCCATGCCTGCCACCACTAAGGAAAAAGCTAGACCATCAAGGATCTTTTGAAGCGACCGGGTCACAAGAAATTGTGCCCAACCAACATCTGGAGGAAAGGACCGTGTTAGACCTTGGAGCAAAAGCTCTTGGTCCACCTGAAACTCCAACCACTGATATTTCGGCACCCATCATCGTATCAATTCACCCTTATGAGTGCCAGACAGTGTCGCATGCAACAATGGAAACAAATGCTGTCACTCACTCTAGGAATTCTTTAATTCCCACTATGGTTGTCACCACAGGAGAGTTTCCACCTCCTAACCCACCATCACCGGTCTAAGCCACCATGGTCTCGACCACCTCTACCTCGCACAGTGGTCTGATCCCTTCTATGGCGGTGGCCACAACCCCTTTCCCACCAAGTGCGACAGGCCCTCCGTTCTCATACGGGATGCCTAGCTCAGGTACAAGTTCTGTACTTTCCTACTCCACTTCACAGACTTTAGGTCTGGGGGCAGGGAGTTATAACACTCCTCTGCAAGGCCACATGGGGGGAACTTCAGCTCCTTTTAACACTTTCCCTTATAGGGGAGGTCATATACCTCCTTCATCCCCTTCGCTTGGCGGCACACATAAGCAATCCACCAGGCCACCTGCAGACCATGGTTTATTTGGAGCAGGGAGTCAAGGACTGCCTTCGCATAATATGCTGGTAGATTCGACATCGTTTTCTTTATTCGGTGTGTTTGGTAACAACACCTTCTCGTCATCTCCTTACCCAACTGAAGCCAACCCTAGTTTCGGACAACCTATTCCTATGTAGGGTACTATTCTTGCACAGGGGAAAACCCAGGAACTTCTTTCGCATTAGGGCCTTGGAATTTTTGGCAGGGATCCGTTCCCTTGTTAGGAATGTCGATTTGGGGAAATTATTTCCACAATCAATGGAACCCTGGACAAAGTACTATGCCTATCCCTATGGGATCGGCATGGGGCAACCCTTCCCAAAGTCCTCCGAATGTAATGCACGCCCATCCATCTACTTCCTATTTTGGGAATCAGCCGATGATGTTTCCTCACACGCAGAATATGTACATTGGTCATGGCCATGGTTTTTACCAAAACCCAAGACAGAAGCCGAAATTTTCCTGGCAACCTGGCGCCAATCAAACTCTAGGTCCCTTTTTCCCAGGTTATCACCAACAACCCAAACTACCTTTCCTGGCAACCTTGCATTTTACAGACTTGACAAGGTTGTTGAATGAACCTATCTATCACAATCTGTGTTGGCCCCCTATGCCGATGAAGTTGCCTTCAGACATACCAAAGTTCGAAGCCAAGCCAAACGAAGATCCAGGCGATCATGTGACTACCTTCCACCTTTGGTGCTCATTTGACTCGTTGAAAGATGACTCTATGCAGTTGCGATTGTTTCAACGTACTCTCAATGGGAGTGCCATGAAATGGTACATTGAGCTCGACCGCTCAAGATACTCTTCCTTTGGTGAATTGGCAATGGCCTTCCTAAACCATTTCCAATTACCTGTGAGATATGACGCTGGCACAGAATTGCTGGCCAATTTTGCACAGACAAAAGAAAATCATATCTCTGATCACATCCAAGAATGGAGACACTAGAAGAGTTTAATTAAGGTGCCAGTCCCACTAACATTCTTGCTCGAGTGGTTCCTTAAGTCTTTGGTCCCACAGTTATCCAAAGATGTTGCAACATCAGGATTGTTTTCCGAAGAAGACGCCATCATGAGAGCTCAACAACTTGAGCTCATCTATTCTTAGTCCGGTTTATTGTACGAGATATTGCCAGATACACCAAGCTCAATACTTGATAAAGCCAGACAGAGAGCTGGACCACATGCCGATGGTATTGTTGGTTCAGCACAAACAAAGCCCGCTGAGCAATTGACGAAGCAGTTGCAACAATTGTCTATACAACACACAACGACCAGCCAAACTACTGTTTTGGTTGCTCCCCCTACTAAAATGTTGGATGTACACACAGTGCAATCGAAAAATCCAAAAGCCACCCAACAACTTGAAGGAAGAAAAAAACAAAAGAAGGGTAAGGGGGATAAGAAACCCACTGATAATGTCGGCGAGGGAAACACTGAGAAACGAAAGGCGAGGTATCCGTGAAACTTGTGCGCGGAAGACCACCCGACCCACCAATGTCCTCGGCTTGTAGAGGCCCAAAAGTTTGTGACACAGCAACAACCTGCTATGTTAACCAATCCATTTCAGCATGGGAAAAAATTAACCCAAGCCTCTACAAGCGCAGAAGGGGGCAGTCAAGGACCCTCTCCGTCTTTGAACAATCTTGCATCCACGAATGTATATATGATGAAGGGTGATGCTTTTATATCGACTAGAAAGCATGATTACAATAAACCAAGCACTTCTGAGAAGGGCAAAGAAGCCGAACTCGCATCTCTTCCTCTACAGATTGAGAATACTTTGGGTGAAACAATGATACGCATCCCAAAAGGCGCATTCAAAAAATATTCTCACAACCCAAATGCAAGGGCCGCCCAGAACTATTCTGTGGTGGAGGATTTGTCTCAAACCCCTTGTGCAATGTCTGCTTTGGAGGTCCTCCAAAGTTGCCCGTTCCAGACGAAAGCTTTGTTAATTGCTTTGTGATCTACCGAGACTTGTAATCCGGGTACCATCATGCTAGATACAACCAACTTAAAACCTTGTCTGCCTTACGACGTAGCATTTCAGATAGTAGTGGCTCACCCCACAAAAATTTTTACTCAAAATATTTTCCGCACAGTGGTTGATGAGGGTGCCTCGACATGCGTTATGTCGTTGGCATGTTGGAAGGCCATTGGCCAGCCTGTTTTGTCTCCATTGCCTACTCTTCTCACTGCTTTCGATGGTCATTCGTTCCAACCACATGGTATCATTCCCTCTTTTCCCATGCAATTGGGAGGGAAGACCGTGTGCGTTGAGGTAGAAGTAGTCGACACGTCCCTCAACTACAATCTCTTGTTAGGAAGGAGTTGGACTTATGCCATGCAAGTAGTGGTTGCTATATTTTTCCGAGTCTTGTCATTTCCACACGAGGACCGGATTGTGACCATTGATCAATTGTCTTTCTCCAGACCTGACTCTTCATTGGGGGTGTCCATAGTCTCGATGATTGATAATACTCAACCATGCGTAGTCAATGTAGGGGTTGGTTTGTGCCCATCTTTGATGGGTACCTTCGATTACCCGCCCCCTCAAGGCAATGTCAAGTTCATATCCGACCACCATAAGGTTGAGATTTTCCAAGTTTCATCATTTCACACGACTTACTTCACCGATCCATGGATACTTCCTTCCTCATCGGCCGCGATGGAGGGGACAGGGCACCCGGGCATGTCCATGCCCTTTTCCATAGCTGAAGTAGCGTACTCTTTAGTCCAGCAAGCTTCAGCCAACCCAGATCCAACTCTTGCACAAGAGTTAGATCTTCTTCTAGAGCCTATTTGGGCTCAAGGTTCTCTCGCTGACACCGATTCGTTAGACTTAGTCTTTCCCTCTGACGAAGTAGTAATTGAAGCATTGACTAGTCCGGACAAACCTTGGGATGATCTTCATCACAGATCATACTTCCTCCCAGAGTTAAGCAGAATCGAAGCTGGAGAATTCACCTTGACTATGACTGGAGATAGGCCTTGTCCTATTAATCCCTTAGCTACACACGAGGTCTATGTTGAGGGTAATATGGAAACCATCGCTGAAATCATACCGATCGATATCTCTAGAACCCCTGGCGTCATGGAGAATGTTTTCGTCGGAGTTGACTGCTCCCCTGGAGAGATTCAAATCTACACAGATATTTTTCAAGAATTTCGCAACGTTTTTTCCTGGTCTTATGAGGAAATGCCAGGCATCAATCCAAAAATAGTCGAACATAAAATCACAACTTATCCAGATGCCAAGCCTGTTCGGCAGAAGCTTCGTCTAGTTAACCTCAGGAAAGACGCAACCATTAAGGTTGAAGTTGAGAAACTGCTAAAAGTCGGTTTTATCTATCCTATCCATTTGACCCAATGGGTGTCAAACCCCGTGCTGGTCAATAAAAAACAAGGCACGATTCGTGTATGTACATACTTCTATGATTTGAACAAGGCCTGTCCCAAAGATAATTTTCCCACACCATTCATCGACCAGATAATTGATGAATGTGCAGGTTGTGAGGCCTTATCTTTCATGGACAGTTTTTGTAATATACCAGATATAAAAAGTATGAAGAACAGAAATAGAATGCTAGAAATGGAAGAATAACAGTAATATAACCAGCATAATCTCCACAATAACACAGAAATGATATAAGAACAACAACAAAAATAGCACTTTGATTTAGAAATCAATGTTCACGAGCCTCTTCGAGGGGGCAACCTCCAGTCAAGCAGCACTCTGTTACAATAATCTCCAAGCTAGGGTTTTCATACCCTCAACCCTTATTTATACTAAATATGTCTATCAAGAGAAGAATCTAGAGGAAGATCCTTCTAGAAGAGGAAGCTTCTATTAGGTCTTCTTACATCCGCCTTATTCTATTTTATTGAAAGGTCTTATTAATATTGACCTTTATTACATATAAATATATTTTTCTACCTATGTGTGGGTTAGGACCCTAACATGTCCACCCCCTTAAAAACAACCTTGTCCTCAAGGCTTGAGATGTGGAAAATGTTGCAGAATGGTAGCTGGTTCCCAAGTGGCATCTGTTGGAGTTGTATCTTTCCATTGGAATAACACTTCCTTGATGGTTCTCTAACGCAGGCAATGCTCACGCTGGTCCAAAACTGCTTCTGGCTGTAGCTAAATGGATCCTTCTTCAGCTAACTCAAGAAGGTTGGTTTGAATTTGGCACCTAGTTCCAATCACCTTCTTTAAGCATGAAACATGAAAAATAGGATGTAGCTTCGAATGACTGGGCAAAGCTAATTGATAGGCGACTTGTCCCACACGCTTGAGAACTGTATAAGGACCATAAAATTTGGGCGCTGGCTTCTGACAATGCTCAGCCTTGAGGGAAGTTTTCTTGTATGGTTGCAGTCGCAGAAACACCTGATCCCCTTCTGCAAATTGACGTTCAGAGCGACCTTGATCTGCTTGTTGCTTCATGCCATTCTGTACCATGACCAAGTTCTCTTTGAGGGTACGAAGAATATCCTCTCGAACTGTAAGTGTTTGGTCAACCGCCTGGACCTTTGAGGTACCCGGTAAGTATGAGGGAACTGATGGTGGCTTCTATCCATATACCGCTTCAAAAGGAGTCATGCGTGTAGTTGTATGGTAGCAAGTGTTGTACCACCATTCAACTAGGGGTAACCATTGAGCCCATTGATTTTTCTTTTCAGAGGCAAAACACCTCAGATATGTTTCCAAACAATTGTTGACAACTTCTGTTTGACCATCAATTTGGGGATGATAAATTGTGTTGAGATGTAATTGGGTGCCCTGTAGCTTGAACAATTCTTGCCAAAAATTGCTTGTGAAAGTTGGGTCACGATTAGAAACAATAGAGTGCGGCATGCCATGAAGCTTGAAGACTTGGTCCATGAAAATTTGAGCCACCATGGATGCAGTAAATGGGTTTTGAAGAGTGCATAAATGAGCATACTTCGAAAGGCGATTCAAAACCACTATTATGATTGATTTATTTCCCGATTTGGGTAAGTCGGTAATAAAGTCCATAGAGATATCCTTCCAAATAGCAGGTGGAATCAGAAGCGACTGTAGTGTGCCCAGAGATTTGACTGTTTCTCCCTTATTGCATTGACACACATCACATTCAGCGACAAAATTACGGATGTCCTGTTTCATACCATCCCAGAAAAAGGAACGATTGACCCTGTCATAGGTTTTGGTGAACCCAGAGTGCCCCGCTGTGGGTGTAGCATGAAGCTCACAAAGTACCATGGATTTAAGCTTTGATTGTTTACTTAAATACAAATGACCTTTGTATTGAAGCTCATCCTGGAGCCAAGAGTACCCTGGGGGAGCTGGAGCATTGGTCTGTAATTGCTGGATCAAATGCGAACTTTTGGGATCTTGTAGATATTCCTGGTGAACAGCTTGGAGCCAATATGGTACAATGAAGGAAAGGGAAAAAAGGGATCCTTCATCTTCATATTTTCGGGACAGTGCATCCACCACCACATTGTCTTTGCCTTTCTTGTCAATGATCCCATAATCATATCCAAAGAGTTTAGTCACCCATTTTTGTTGCTCTGGGGAGGAAATGGGTTGTTCTAGAATGTACTTGAGGCTTTGATGGTCTGTCTTAATTTGGAAACATTTCCCCAAGAGATAAGGGCGCCATAGATCAATGGCATGCAAAGTAGCCAACATTTCCTTTTCATAGATGGGTTTTCCCAGATTCCTTTCAGATAGTTGGTTGCTAGTGAAGGCCAAAGTTCGACCCTCTTGCATAAGGACAACACCGATTCCTTTCTCCTAGGCATCACATTCCAACACAAAGGTCTTTGTGAAATCAGGAAGGTCCAGAACCGTAGTGGTGCACATGGCCATATTCAAGGTTTGGAAAGCTTGAGCAGTGGCTGGAGTCCAGGTGAAAGAGTTATTTTTTAGGAGAGCAGTGAGAGGTGCTGCGATCTTTCCATAATTCTTAAGAAACTTGCGATAATACCCTGTTAAGCCCAAAAATACATGCAAGCTTTTGAGAGTCTTTGGGTGCGGCCAGTCTTGCATAGCTTCAATCTTTTTCGGATCCACCCTGACGCCATCCTTGCCAACCAGATGACCCAAGTATTCTACTTCTTAGGCACCAAAGGCACATTTAGACTGTTTCAGGAAAAGTTGGTGTTGAGAGAGTAGATGGAGAACTCGGTCCACATGAGTAAGATGGTCTGTCCAGGTTTTTCTATAGATGAGGATATCATAAAAAAAAACTAAGAAAAAATGACGGAGAAAAGGACAGAAGATATGATTCATGAGGCTTTAGAAGGTGGAGGGGGCATTGCACAAGCCAAAGGGCATGAACAAGAACTCATAGTGGCCCTCATGAGTTTGAAAGGTCGTCTTGGGAATGTCTGCCTCTTTCATACGTAGCTGGTGATATCCTGAGCGAAGATCAAGTTTAGTAAAGAATTGGGCGCCACTCAATTCATCCAGGAGGTCATCAATGATAGGAATGGGAAATTTGTCTTTAATGGTCAGTTTGTTGAGTGCACGGAAGTCAGGACACATTCTCCAAGAACCTTCTTTCTTCAGAACCATGACTATAGGAGAAGAGTAGGGGCTCGTACTAGGGTGGATAACACCTGCAGTAAGGAGTTCATGGACCATTTTCTCAATTTCATTTTTTTGTGAAAAGGGGTGGTGATATGGACGGATATTGGAAGGAAGGCTTACGGGTACAAGGGGAATGGAATGATCATGAACACCGTGGGAAGGAGGGAGTCCTTGGGGAGTGGAAAATACCATTTGATGTTTAGAAAGGAGGGCTTGGAGGTCTTGTGGCATCGGGGGTGTCTCTGTTGCTTGTATGGCATGGAGTTGGGCAATGACACCCGAATGACCTTTTTTGAGCATCGTTTCCATGTGATGGGAGCTAATGACCTCAGGTTAAACAACAATGATGCCTTGGAATTTATATTGGTGGCCTTCCTGGTCGAATTGCATGGTTAATTCCTTAAAATCCATGAGAATGGGACCCAAAGTCCTTAGCCAGTCTGCACCCAACACAATGTCACAACCGCCCATGTCGATAGCAAACATATGGGATTTTAGGTGGTAGTCACCGATTTGGAGATGCACATTTTCACAATGCCCTCCACATTTCATGGATCCACCATTGACAATCATGATTTGGAAATTGTTGACGACATGGATGTAGCAATGAGTTTCTTGGGCAATGCGGCGATGAATAAAATTATGGGTGCTTCCACTATCAACCAGAATGATGACCTTCTGATGTTTGATGTAACCGATTAACTTGAGGGTTTGGGGGGCAGAGAAGCCAGTGAGAGCATTGAGGGAAATGATCGGTTCCACTTCGGGAGGGTCTAAGGGAGGGGTTATGTCAGTGATTTTAGGTGACTCGGGCACAAGGGGAGTTTCAACATCCTCTTCCGAAATATCCTCAGAGATGGCCATAAAAAGATTTTGTTCCTTGCACTTGTGGTTCGGGAAATATTTGTCATCACAATTATAACAAAGGCCTTTGAGTTGGTGTTCAGCCATTTCAGCCCTGGTCAATTTTTGGATCTTTAATGGGGCAGAGCGAGTAGTGGGATTTACGGGTTTAGGGCGAGGGATAAAGGAGGGTTTACGGTTTTGAGAGGATACAACCTATTATGCTTCTTTATCTTTTTTAGTAGCCTCCATCCAACTCGAAGGTCGAGCCATGAGGACATGGGACCGAATCTCATCCTTGAGGCCACTGATAAAACACTCTCGAAAGAAAGCATCATTCATGCCCTCTATTCGAAAAGGTAGGCGCTCAAAGGCATCTATGAAGTCTTTTGTTGTTCTTGATTGTTTCAAATTTGTCAAATGGCCCAAATGGTTAGTGTCAGTGTCAAAGCGTTCATAAAGCTCAGTCACAAATTGGGTCCAAGCAATATACCCTTGACGGGAAATTTTTCTCCATTGCCACCATTGCCAACGTTCATGATCTAGATGGATAACACCATACCAAAGTTTGGCCAAGTCATCTATAATTCCATATAAAGAGAAGTAATGTTCCATTTGGGTGACCCAACTAGTGGGGTTCGAGCCATCAAATTTGGTCACATCCACCCGCGGAAGGCGTAGGTTATGTTGAAAGTGATGGTGCTGAAAGGTATGGGAATGGGAGGAATGTTCACCTTCAGTCTTTGGAGGTGCGTCAGAGAAAGGGTCATCTATAGGGATCTTCAGTTTGGTGCAGAGTGATGCAAAGACAGATTCAAGCTGGGTGGTCAGTTCTTGTTTGACTTCCTCCATTGAGGACTGCATGGATGTATTTATGGTTGTATTGATGGATGTATCGATGGAGGCAACAGTAGCACTTAGTTGTTTCACTTCTTTTTGGGTCTCGAGGGAACCAGATTGCATGGTGTTGAAGCGAGCTTCCAAGTCTTGGCTATGGGTATGGGCCATGAGGATGGGTGAACTGAAAAGGGGCGGGCGGGGTCAAAAATTTTGCCGAAAAATGATATGGATGAATGTAATAAGGGAGAAGAGATGAATCCAATGGAATAGGTCTCAAATAATGGTGAAAAAATGTCCAGACTTTTTTTTTTTTTTTACACCTGCAGAGTTATACTCTGGTCTGAAGAATACTGCAGCGAAGAAATCCTCAAATGCTTAACCAGAAAGAAATGTGTATTTACCTTGCAACCTGAACACAGTTGCATGGCAATAGATCTTGTCTGTTTTAATTTGTTTATGTTTCTGTCCCCCAAGGGATAGGTATTCAAGGGTTCTACAGACAAGAGTTTTCCCTGTGCTATAGCTCTCTGATATACGTGCGGGGTACAACAGTAGTACTCGGCCCAACATCTCAGGGCACTAACTAAGGAGGATAGACTGTACCCTTAGCCGTACTACCCGACTACCTAGGTACTAGAGAGTATCTTCCCGAGTGCTATTTTCGGTGGCACTATAGCAGTCAGGCGGCCGATCGGTTTATCTAAAGAGGGCTTCAGGAAATCTAGGCCGATCCGTACACAGGTGTTGTCTGATGCGCTACCACTCGAAGGGGTACCAACAGGGGTTACAAGGGTGGCCAATAGATGTGTGCTTAAGAACCACTTGTATTTCCTGCATGTATGAATCCCTCAACCACGAGTTTATGCACATAACGACAGATCTCTGTGGCTTAAAGACGTTGGAATACGTCTCTACCCTGAAATTTTTTTTCCCACAATTTCTGCCAAGGAAAGTGCTCTGATACCACTTGTAATATACCAGATATAAAAAGTATGCAGAACAAAAATAGAATGCTAGAAATGGTAGAATAACAGTAATATAACCAACATAATCTCCACAATAACACATAAATGATATAAGAACAACAACATAAATAACACTTTGATTCAGAAAGCAATGTTCACGGGCCTTTTTGAGGGGGCAACCTCCAGTCGAGCAATGCTTTGTTACAATAATATCCAAGCTAGGGTTTTCATACCCTCGACCCTTATTTATAGTAAATATGTCTATCAAGAGAAGCATCTAGAGGAAGATCCTTCTAGAAGCGGAAGCTTCTATTAGGTCTTCTTACATCCGCCTTATTCTATTTTATTGAAAGGTCTTATTAATATTGACCTTTATTACATCCGAATATATTGCTCTACCAATGTGTAGGTTAGGACCCTAACAGTTTTTCGGGATGTAACCAAATACAAATCAAACCCGAAGACCAACACAAAATGACATTCATCTATCCATGGGGTACATTTGCGTATCGTAAGATGCCTTTTGGTCTCAAAAATGCTGGAGCGACCTTTCAGCGGGCCATGTATTTTACTTTCCATGACCTCAAGCATATAGTCGAGGCCTATTTAGATGATTTAGCATCTTGATCTCACTAGAGAATGGATCACCCCACACACCTCCGACTTATCTTTGAGCATTGTCACTACTTTCGGATTCATTTGAATCCAAAAAAGTGAAGCTTTTGCGTAACATCAGGATGTTTGTTAGGTTTCATAGTATCAACAACAGGGATCATGGTCGATCCTCTCAAGGTCGAGGCAATAATTCAGTTGCCTTCCCCATTCACAATCCTTCAACTTCAGAGTCTATAGGGAAAGGCGAACTTTTTAAGATGTTTCATCGCCAACTATGCCGAGATCACAAAGGGATTTATGTGCTTACTAAAGAAAGATGTTCCTTTTCATTGGGACTATGCCACCCAATGCTCTTTTGATGTGTTGAAACATGCCCTCACAACTTCCCCTCTGCTTCGACCACCTAACTATAACAAAGATTTCTTATTATACCTGGCTGCAATAGACTCAACCATCGACATGGTCTTAGTTCAAGAGGATGACTTGTTCTCAGAATATGTGATTTATTACCTGAGCTGAGGCCTCGTAGGACTGGAACTCAATTATTCTCATATCGAAAAACTTGCGTTGGCAGCAGTTCATGCTATTCAACGATTCCGTCATTATGTTCTGTTTCGCAAGACTACCGTCATTGCTATCGTGAATCCATTCCAGTACATGTTGACACGATGTGTAATAGGCAGAAAGAACAGTAGATGGATAGTCTTCCTCCAGGAGTTTGACTTAGATTTCGTTTCAGCAAAATCCAAAAAGTCAGTGGTCTTCGTAGAACTTATTTTGGAACTTCCGGTTGAGTTAGGTAATTTTGTGCCTGAAGAGTCGCCTATTAGAGGAGATATGTTTTTGATCACCTCTTCAGATCCCTGGTACAGAGATATACTTATCTATCTCCAGACTTTGAAGTGCCCCACCTCTGCTTCTCATGATGAGCGTCGACGCATACGCCATCAGGCTAAGAATTATCTCATACTCGATGATACATTGTATCAGAGAGGTGTAGACTGCATCCTGTGTCGATGTCTCACTCACGAAGAAGCATTTATCGTGATTAACGATTTCCATACCGGAGTGTGTGGCAGTCATTTGTCTGGGTTGGAAACAACCGAAAATATCTACGAGCAGGTTACTTCTGGCCAACACTAATCAAAGATTGTATCGAATCGGTCAAGAAGTGCCACCCGTGCCAGATCTTCTCTCAGAATATTAGGGCACATCCCGCTCCCATGTTTCCTGTCATCACAGTTGGTCCCTTCACCAAGTGGGGGATTGATTACACTACATGCTACCCTCCTTCAGCAAGGGGGCACTGTTACATCATCGTAGTTGTAGACTACTTCACGAAGTGGGTCAAAGCTATGCAAATGTTTAAAGATGATGGAGAGACTGCAACTCTCTTTTTATTCAACCAGATAATAGCAAGCTTCGGTGTCCCGAGGGAGATTGTCACTGACCATGGTAGTCACTTTCAGAACCAAATGATGACCGAGTCAACATCAAATCTTGGGTTACGGCAAGAACATTCGTTACCCTACTACCCCCAAGCAAATGGTTAGGTGGAAGTTGTGAATAGATAAGACCATCCTACAACGAACGATCAACTCAGCGAAGTCAAATTGGCATTTGATGTTATACTCGGCATTATGGGCTTACCAAATGTCTGTTAAGACTGCAACCAATTTCTCACCTTTTCAACTCGTTTACAGGATGGAAGCAGTCTTTCCTATCGAATGTTAGATCCCATCCCTAAAGTTGGCAGTACAATTATTGCCAGACACTTCTCCACTTGAAGAGCGGTTATTATACCTTGAGCAGCTCAATGAGCAATGTCATGATGCGGCCCTGGCCACTGAGGCTCACAAACATAAAGTCAAGTGTCAGTATGATAGGTCTGTTCGTCCTCAAATTTTCACTGAAGGCGACCTTGTCCTGGTCTATGACCAAGATAAGGATCCCCTGGGGGCAGGAAAATTCAAACCCATGTGGTTCGGACCTTTCATCATAAAAGAGGTTCTAAAAAAGGGAGCTTATCATCTGGTTGAATTTGAAGGGAATGCTTTGGCAGAGCCTAGAAATGGACTCTACCTCAAGAAGTATTACTCATAGGCAGGTCACCATGGGTAACGTTTTGTAACATATGTATAGTCTTTGTACTATTACTTTCTAGTATTTTTTAATGTTATGGGTGTGTCGTTTTGATGTTATCTTTCGTCACTGTAGCATATGTCAAATGAATCTGAGGTGTTCATTGGGTACACAGACAATGCTAGCCGACACACTCGGAGGCTTGCCACCACAGCTTGGGTAATGTTTTCACCTCGAGTCCAGTTATTATCTTCCGGAGGTATATGCTTAGGTGACACCACAAATAATATCGTCGAGTATAGTGCAGTTATTGAGTTGCTTCATGACGCCTTGTCATTTGGTATCTCTCATCTTTGGGTCTATCTCGACGCTCAATTGGTTGTGTCTCAATTAAATAGAGTCTACCATGTTCATGATATGACTTTACATTGACGATTCCTTAGGGTATGCCTCTTAGAACAAAGGTTTGATTATATTACATATTTTCATGTTCCTAGGAGATTAAACCAAATTACAGATACTCTAGCTAATCAAATTTTAGATTGGTATCTTGCACACATTTGAAAGGACACACACATAAACATGTAAATACATTTTAAAGGCAAAAACATTATCCATATATAATATCATAGTCACCAGAGTACATAAGTGTACGCAAGTGCCTCAAAAATATGACCAATAATGAGTCACGGAGCTTATTCCCTCAAAAAATATATACAAGTAGTGCTCTCAGCACGTGAAAAGTCTAACTAAGGTCAGGGCCTGTGGGCCCTATTATACTGATCAACAACGTTTGCCAAATGCTGAAACAATTGGACCCACATCCATGGTGCCCCCACTACATGAGGCTACATAGATGGTGGCAGATCCTCAATCTCTGCCATAGGGACCGTGCGAGTGAGCACAATAAAGTTCCGCTCGACTCGTCTCAAAACCCTCTCAGCCTCCCCAGCTGGAAGATCTCTTGCTACTACTAGTCCCCCTGTGGTAGCAGGTGCGACCCCTGGCCGAGGAAGACGCCTTTTCCTCGCATAGTCCATAGGTTGCACTGGTCCCACATCTGCACACAACGAACACATATCCGTCAAATACTCTGGNATAAAATGATATATAACAAAAAAAACATAAAAATCACATATGTTTCACAAAACAAAAAAACAAAGCAATGATGTCAACTTACCCATCTCTCCTCACTCCTCACCAGGAGGTACTGGTATCTTAGGATCTCTCGAAAAATCAATCCCAGCATAAGGGTAATCCTCTATGACTGGGATTTGTCGTGGCAACCAAGAGAAGAAATCATCGTCAAAGGACTCATTGGTCCTTCCACCACCCTGTCATGGCAGTAACACTGCCCATCTACAAACTGCAGGAAGAGAGGCCTGATGTCCTCATACCACTACTCGAGGACTAAAGCTTGGAACTCTTTCAAAGAAGAAAGAGCATAGAATGGTCCCAAACCCAAAGTTCCTCTGTGTCCATGACCGACAATATGTTAACTGCCTCTTCATGCAATCTAACAACGTTGTGCTCTAGTCAAATATTTGTGCATTTAAGCACTGGACTACATAGTTCATCTGTGCACGGGATGCCTGATGTAGAGCCACAGAACCAGTGATTCGCCTAATAAGAAACACAATCGCCTGCAGCGATAAGTCAATAATATTGCTTATAGGCACCTATGAGCTCAATCAATTTGTACCAGCCTCACAGTAAAGTCCTATCAATTCCACTATGTTATGCGGCCCCAAAGGAAATTTCCAGAAGTTGACTGGTTCCCCTCTCCTGGAGAGGCCAGTCAAAAAGTATATATCCTCTGTCATGGGCACCAGTGATTGCCCCTCTAACACAAACGCCTCTGCATCCGGATGCCAATAATCAACCAAGGCATTCAATAGCCTAGGTTGTGCCCGCATAAAAGGACATAAGAAGAACTTGAGCAGCCCACATTGCATCGAGGCAGCCACAACATTGGGGTCTTCCTCGACCAACTCACTAATCTCCTCATGCTCTCTTTCTCTGCAGTGAACATACATCCTACAAAGCACCAAGGTTCAGGAGGGTTAACCCTTTCTTTTTAATTTTTTTCATTCAATGAGGGGGTCCACATGGGTTGTAATGCTGACAGTCGCGTGTACACACATGCAATTTTTACTCTGCCCGAATGTACATGTGGCCTATCCTAAGATAGCCTATGTGGACCTAGGGCCGACATTTTAAAGGTCGACGCCCCCCCAAAACTTGGAACCCAAAGCAAAAATAAAGATTTAAATTGCAAGATGAGAGAGTTTATACTTACTTGGTCCAAACAGATGGTCGTTTCATCCACTGTAGCTCCTAGAATCACCACTTTTATCAAAGGGTTTTTTTTTCTCCAGAGTCAATTTCCAAATCAACAATGGTGATAATGAGCTACTAGCTTCTATTTATAGACTTTTTGGACTCTTTTTGTCACTTTTTTGGCCCCCCTTATCGTTTTATTTAAACCAAAAACCATTTAGAATGATTCAGAAGTTGCATTGGAAGGGTATGATCAGGTATCAGGAAATTTTTTTGGAGTTTTGGGTAACTTTTGACGGTCCATGGAGAAATATAAAATGATCAACTTGAGCATATAGGTTAGGTTTCTACCCTGACTTTTGTATCTTGTTGTCTTTATTCCTTTGCCATAGGATCGATTGCATCAGGTTGCAACAAAGAACCATCATTGCTGCTTTAGAAGTGTCATGAGTTGGTGGTAGAGCTTACCGGAACATGGATGCCCTAGGTAGATCCTAGTTTCATTATGGTGTCCATGTTGTCTCTAATCACTGTAGGCTCGAGAGTCCTTGTTGTTTTTATTGATTACGAGTTTGAGCCTCATTCGCATGATTAATTTTCACTGTTGACCTCACCCTCGTGACTCCCAAAAGACATAACGGGTCTTCTTTTAAGCCCTTTTCAGACCCTCTAAACATGAAAAGATTGTCGAGCGATCTTGTGGCCTTTCACACTCGTTAAACTGAAATTTGAAATCACATCTGTCCGACAGTAGTTTACCCCTTTTTCGGTCTGTATGGTCAACTGTACGAACATAGGTATACTCTAAGGAACTTCAGTTCTCTAGAAGAGTACTCTCAGGTATCATTTTAACCCTTTTTCGGGCCCGAGGGACTAAATTTACGAAAAATGAACCCCCACAGAGTCCATAGTTAAGCTCTTTTTAGATTCCCTAAAATTGAAAAGATCGCTGAGTAACCTTATTCTTTCACACTCATTAAACTAGTCCAGAAGAACATTCCTGAAGGAGTCCATAGTTAAGATTTTTTCAGACTCCTTAAAAATGAAAAAATGGCCGATTGATCTTGTCTTTATCACACTCATTAAAATGGTTTTGAATAGACATCTTCTCGGTGCTAGTTTACCATTTTTTCGAACCGACTAGACTACCTTCAAAAAAGCTACCCCAATGGAGTCTCCTTTTACGTTTTTTCAGACTCTCTAAATATGAAAAACCGTCGATCTTACCTTTTCTGGGCTTGTTAAACTTACATCGAAGGACGTTACCATTGTGTGTTTTTTTAACCGCGTTTGTATACCTGCATCTTTGGTCTAAATGCTGGCACCATGTTTCTCTCAACTGAACCATCTGAAGCATACCTTATACGCAAGCCTTGTAGCATTTTGCCTCTGCATCTTGACACCTTTTCCCCCCAGAGGATTTTTCCCGAGTGTCATCGCTTTAAACATTAGTCTTGTCCTTGCACCTTGAACTTGTTTGTTTGTAACACTCGTTCCTCCATTGTAACGTAACATTCTTTTATTATTTTTTCCAAAATCATTGAAAAAGACAAAAAAATCAAATATACCCCAAAAAGAGGAAGGGAAAAGTATTTTATTTATTGGTAGCACCATAAGTTTCCCTTGGATAAAGAACATCTGTCTGTTTGTTCGTAAAACTCTGGGATTTAATATGACCTTAGGAAGTTGTTCTCACTACATAGATTTGTGTCCTCCTCCATTTGGTTATTTTTCCAAACATATGGAGAGTTTGCGTTGCCTCCTGCCTCGTAAACTTATGTTAATGCCATGCTGCTTGCGTCTCATCATTTGTCGTGCTGTTGTCCAAGGGAATTTTTTACCAAGCCTGAGTCGACACCTTTGCAGTTTGTCTCTTTCCCTCATACCCAACCATCCTGAACATCCAATCAAGTCTTTTTTCGACATCAATGAAGCCTTCAGTCTGATCATCAAGATTCTCTAGTCCATGACCGACGAGTCATCGAAGACCTCTAGGTAGTGAAGTCGTACACTCATATTACACTCCTACTCGAGTTTTGAAGATTTTGAAGTTGTTGCTCGAGCTTTGAAGACCTCATCTCCAGCCATCAGGCCTTATCAACTTCTAAGAAGATGGATACTCTACATGTATATCTTTTTGATTTCGAGATGTAGCTCCGCTGTGTATTGTTCGCGACTACACTTTATATAGTTATATGACATGGATCTACAGTGTATTTGATTGGTATACATGATTTTGTTTTATCCTGAGCATGGGTATGCCTGCCTCGGTGAGACAATTGTTATTTTTGCAGATGGTGCCTCCCGATTTCTGGTCCCTGGGCTCACTTGTTCGACACATTAGTAAATATTGTTAATGTATTTCGGCCATCAGATGCTCTTCTGACCTCACACATTAGGGGGCATCTGTTATAACCCTAATTTGCACCAGACATTCTTACTTGGCATCAAGCCATCTCAGATTCCTTCTTTGCCAAAGCACTGCTAAACAAATCTTCTTAAAAACACTTTTTATAAAGGTCCATGCGCCCTGCTCTATTACTACATGCGTGTACACACTAGCTAACCCAAAACAACCCGCGTGTACCTACAAAAGCACAAAAAAAGGAAAGTTGTCGACGAAACACACAAATTTGGGCGAGTTAACTAAACCTTCCGACCATGCATGGCCGAGGGTTCGTCCAAATACCTAGCTTCTTCTAGCCTATAAAAGAAGGGTTAGGGGTCCCATTTGGATGAGGAGAATCATAGTAAAGAAACTATACCCGATTGCGTATTCCCTTTGTCCCAACACTTTAGCCATCCTTGTGCAAAGAGAAAGATAAAGCAAAGAAGTTGGAGGACAGTTGAAGAGGAGCCTAGGACCAGGTTCATGGAGTAGAGAACGACTTCATTGTTGTAAGTTGATTTGTTGAAGTTAATAATAAAGAAATACTTTTCCCATCCCACCATATGAGGTTTTCTTGGTTTATTGCATACTTGTTTATTGAATCTCTAACCCATTAATCTATATATCAAATGCATGTGGAGTTTGTTGTTTGTTTTGTGTGAATGCAGGTCAGCCTTGGGAGGAGAGCTGCAATCAAAAAGTGATCAAGCGTGAAGAAGGATCTACATCAAACTCACGAAATAAGGTATTCTCACTTGATCTCCCTAACTATGTATTTGCTTAAGAATAATGGGGATTAGGTCTGGGATGATGGTAGAAAGTAGAAATCTTTAGGTCTTTTCTGTATGCATAATTAAACCCTAAGTGCTAGTCCGTAGAGGGATTTCCCACTCACAACAATTTGACAAATGAAAATCCCCTTATCATTTTGTGTGACTTCAATGCCAAGAAAATACTTCATTAACCCCAAATATGTCATCTCAAATTCCTTCTTCATTGTTGATTTAAACATATCAATAGAGAGATTAGTTCTATAGATCAAATCATCAACATATAAGCAAACAATCAAAATTTGACCTTGTTCATTGACTTTGGTGTATAGTGTAGGTTCACTAGTGCTTCTGATGAATTTATTTTTTATCATGTATGAATCTATCTAGGTATACCATGCTCTTGGTGCTTGCTTCAATCCATAAAGTGACTTCTTCAACCTGTGAACCTTGTCTTCTTTTCCTTTTACTTCATATCCTGGTGGTTACTGCACATAGACTTCTTCTTCTAAATATCCATTCAAGAAGGTTGATTTCACATCCATTTGATATACTTTCCAATTGTGTTGAGTTGCAATAGATAGTACCATCCTAATTGTGTCAAGTCTTGCTACGGGTGCAAATGTTTCATTGTAATCAACTCCATATTCTTGTGCAAATCCTTTAGCTACCAATCTTGCCTTATATTTGTCAACTTCTCCATTTGCCTTATATTTAGTTTTATAAACCCATTTCACACCTATGCATTCTTTCTCCTTAGGTAAATCAACTAGATCCCATGTATCATTTTTTTAATAGATTCCATTTCATCATTCATTGCATTAATCCAATGTTCTTCCTTAATTGCATACTCAAAATATATAGGATCTTGGGTAAATAAAGTAAAATTGGATTGCAAATCTATTCCATCTACTTGATCGTATATTTCTTGCAAGATTCTAGTCTTTTTGTCTCTTAATATTGGTCATAATGATGCAAGTGTAGGATTTGAGTCATTACTTACTTGTGGACTTGATGATTCTCCTTGCTCAACTTTCCTTTGTGAGTTTTCTTCTTGTGGAATTCTTGACGGTATTCCTCCTTGCTCATTTGATTGTTTTCCTTGTTCTCCTTTACCTTTTTCTTCTTGTTCTTCATAGGGTATTGTTGTTGTACATGTAATTGTCTTATCTATATTGCCATCCCATGATTCTTCTTCTTTGAATAAAACATCTCTACTTACAATGAATTTCTTGGTTATAGGATTAAACAACTTATATGCCTTAGATTGTTCATCATAACCAATAAAAATGCATTTTCACTTTTATCATCCAATTTACTCCTTGTTTCTTTAGGCACATGTGTATATGCAATAAAACCAAATAATCTAAAATGAGAAATATTATGATGCTTACCACTCCATGATTGTGTAGGAATCATTTCCCTTGCAGTATTTGTTGGAATCCTGGTCAATATATAAATTGCACAAGTTACTGCTTCAGCCCAATATTCATTAGATAGATTCTTTCCTTTCAACATACTTCTTGCCATCTCCATTATTGTACAGTTCTTCCTTTCTACAACACCATTCTGTTGAGGTGTATATCTTGTAGTGAACTACTTCTTTATTCCATGATACCTGCAATACTCCAAAAAATCATTTGATTTGTATTCTTCTCCTCTATATGATCTCAATATCTTAATGGATAGACCACTCTGTTTCTCAACCAATGCCTTGAATTCCTTAAACTTGTCAAATGTTTCAGATTTGTGTTTGAGAAAATAAACCCATGTTTTTCTACTATAATCATCAATGAATGCTAGAAAATATATGCTCCCCCCTAATGATGGTGTTCGCATTGGACCACATAAATCTGTATGCACAATTTTTAAGGGTGCCCAAGCTATATATGACATTTCTTTTGGAAAACGTTTTCTATGTTGCTTGGCCAAAATACAACTTTCACATGAAATTATTGGTGTTTGAATAGGTGGTAAACCTCTTACCATTTCCTTTACTTGCAAAAACACAATCCTTTGAAATTTAAATGACCATACCTCAAGTGCCATACCCATGCTTGATCCTGACTTGATGCCTTCAAACTTGCTCTAATTTTCTCCATCATTTCACTTTTCATGCGAAGTGGGAACATTATGTTGTTTGTCATTTCAACCTTTGCAATCACCATTAAACTAGGAGGAATATAAAATATAGTGCATACATTATTTCCAAAAGAAACTCTATAACCCTTTTGAGTAAGTTGTCCCACACTTATGAGATTATGCTTCAAACCAAGTACAAAATAAACATCAGGAATAGTTTTCTTTCCATTCTTTGTTATTACAGTAATTGCACCTTTTCCCATGACTTCTACAATGTTATCATTACCCAATTTAATTTTTTATTTAAGTCATGTATCCAAATTCTCAAACAACTATTTTCTCCATTCATATGATTACTACAACCACTATCAAGAAACCATATGTTACTTGCATTTTCTTGAGCTACATGACATGTAATAAAAAATGTCTCGGAACTACTCTCAAAGAAATT
>ML788100.1:53784-75027 GCA_009831015.1 Picea engelmannii
CTGTCGTGAGTTGGATCAATGGTTCAGATCACATGTTGATCTGACGGTTGCGATCATATCGTAAAATCTCATATCGCGATTTCGGGGTTTTCGTTGTCATTGTTCTTTGCATTTGGAAATCGCGATCCCCGATTCTCCGATGGATTATCTCCCTCGCAGCTTCTGCATATTTGACAGTTGTCGGGGTTTGCTTCTAATCTGACGGCTTAGATCACTTCTTCTCTGCGCTTAACTCCTGCGTTTAATATCTACGCAGCTTCTCCCGATCCAACAGCTGTCAGGATTTCCGAGTGAGATCCGACGGTTCTCGGTCTCTTTCCTATGCTTCGTGCGCATATAAGACTGCTATTCCTCCTGAGCTTGATTTCCTTTGTCTTATGTTTTCCTGTCATCTTCACTGTTGTACTTGCCATCAATGACAAGCATAACACTTTCCAACAAAGTTACTCTTTGGAGAGTTTCAAAATTGCAAAAATGTCTGTCCTGAATCCTCTTTTAACATTCAAACTTTCTTAGATGCTTCAGTCCTGATTCGTGCAGACCTACGAACTTTTGCTGACTGCGTAGGGGATTCTGTTACATCAATTATAGTTCTGGCTAGATTAGCCAAAGTGTCCAAACCAGTTTGTTTTTCTTCAGGTGCTTCAAACTCCTTTAGCTTGAGTCTCACAATCCTGAGCTGCCTGTATAGTTTCATATTTTCTCTAATCAACTCTCTGTTTCTATCTTTGATTTTATCATGTTTTTCTTTAAGAGTTTGATTCTCTTTGAACAATTCAGCATTCCTCTCAGTGAGGTCTGTGTTTTCTTTTTTGATTACCCTCTCCAGGACTTCCATCTCATAAATCTCTCGCAGAAGCTTATTGATTTTCTGTGCTTTACCTTTCTTGGGCCTGCTTGAGGAGGCTTCTGCTTCTGGTTGCCTGTGGGTCTCTGGAGGATTTGTTGGGGGTAGATTTATCTTCAATTTTGCCTCCTGTTTGATCTGCAAATTGTCCTGAGTCTCTGCCACCCCCTGCTCCGATTCAGAGTCACTGTAAGGTAGATTGAGGATGCCTTTTCCTGTGACAGGGTTTTTAGATTGTCTTTCTCCAAACTGAAGTTTCCTCTTGATTCCTCCCTTTTTGCTGGGTGATGCTTTTATAGAATCTTTGGGCATTGAGATTCCCTTCCTCCTCCTGTGATTACTCTTGGGAGTAGGATCTTTTCTACCTCTAGCCTTCTTAGCTTTTATTTCTGGAGGTCTTTTTGTCTGAAACTCATTCCAAAACAAGAAGAAACCCCACTCAATTTGTTTCTTCTGCAGGGCTTCTTTCACAAGGAGGGTAATCAGCCCCTGATGTGATAATCTGCTTGCAACTTTGGCAGGCTGGGATTTCACCTGTCTTGCCATCTTATCTAGGGTTTTATGAAAGAAATAAGGTATGTTTATGTGTTCTCTGCCAGTGAAATGGTTCAGCAACTTAAAATGGTAATACATGACCCTGTTGTAGCGCCCCTCACAGGTGATATACACCAAAATTGCCCTCAGCAGGACCTGCCACTTTGGTTCTAGATAGGACATGGGAATATCCTTCTTCCAGGTCAAAGCTTTATGCACTGGTAATAGATACGATCTGAATTCAACATTTGAAGGTGAGGAGGTTTTAAACCAACAGTCCCTCGTTCTGGATAACCCTGTGTATTCAGCAATAGCTGCTTCATCTATAATAAACTCCTCCCTACCTATTTAGCAATCCTTCCATCATAGGAGAGGGCAAATGCTTCGACCACTTGTTGATGAAAGACTGTCAATTTTTCACAGTATGTGAAAACTCCATCCTGTTTAAAATACTCTGCGACCTCTGGATGAGCTTCAAAATACCACATGCCATCGACTTTGGATCTCAAAGCAGGACTTGCTTTTGACATGGCTCAATGCTGACTGTGTCTGAAAATGTGGGAAACAAGGTGTTTGGAAAACACTGGTTCTGGGAGCTAGGGATACAGTCGATATCACTTATGAACAAATGGTGAAATCGGTTGACAGAGCATAGGATTGATCAATTCACTAAAATACCGACCCACTCCCGAATGACAGTCTAGCTGGGGAAAGCCGAAACTTCAAATTTTCGGGGGCAAATGTATTTATGAAACTTTGAAAGGAAATAGTTTCCAGTCTTACCTGATAATCGACCAGGTTTCCTTGACTCGGGATGCTGGATGAACTCGGAGACACCTTGCCAATCGCCAGAGAAAAGCGGGATCAGGATTTTGAAAACACGATTTTGCTGATAAAATCGCGTGCTTGTAGTTATCTTCAGCGATCCTCGGGCTTCATTATAACTCATTGAGTTTCAAAATGAAAGAACGACCTGCTAATGATGATTGATGTATCTGCCACTGAAATAGAGGGAAGCTCTGTGCAATCGTATCTGGCAATGACCGCTCTGCGTGGATTTGAAATGATTAATGCAATGGATAAAACACAGGTGCTTCGAACCTTTCGGATGGACGCCACGAACTTACATCATCTCCCGCATGGTGAGCTTTCGGTGGTTGCATATCTAATCATTGCACGAATTTTTGACGTATGGCTCATGCGAAAGCACGAGCTTTCTTTTTTCCCGTTCACAAACTTTCGGTGGTTACTTGCCTCCTGCTTCGACCCTTTATCTGCCGAAAATGAAAACTTTCGGTGGTTAATGAGCACAGAGGAGGCTCGCCTAAACCACCGAATCCTAATATTTTGCCATTTTCTTGACCGAACCAAAATCAACATGTCTTTTGAGATTATTTTGGAAATACAGACTCTCTAATCTAATGATAAAAATTAGAAATCAAATTTAGGAACCAACCTATCATCTAATAACCAAAATAAAACCAATGATTTATTTGTGGAGTTAAGACTGGCTCCTATTGGGGATGAACACCTCCTTGTGAGGTTTCAAGAACCATAGAATCAATGCCTTTCCTGGAAAAGAACCTAAAAACTAAACTATCTGCTAGTGTTCCATTGGGCATGGAGTTATTGAAAAATAAAAAACTAAGACTATTTACAATGTCTAGGCTTTTGCAGCCTTAGATGAAATAAAGTTTTAGAAACCGCCCGTTTACCGGGCCACTGAACACTTCCTCACCCTCCAGATTCTGCAGAATGAAAGTGTTATTGTTTTGCACCTGAGTGATCATAAAAGGGCCTGTCCACAAGGAATCGAATTTGCCATGCTTGCCTTTTTCCTGTCGAAGAGCATCCCATTTTAGAACCCAGTCACCGATCTAAAAACTGTCCACCTTCGCCTTTCTGTCAAATGTCTTTTTGATCTGCATCCGATGTGCTTCTGATCTGTCCACTAACTGTTCACGAGTTTGCTGCAGTTCCACCAAGTCCAGCATCCTTCTTACCATGTCATTTTTCTCAGTCTGCTCTTCCTAAAAGAACTTAGCCATAGGCAACACTAACTGAACAGGAAAGATAGCATCAGTCCCATAAACCAACTTGAATGGGGAGGTTCCTATGGATTTTTTAACAGTTATTCTGTCTGCCCACAGAGCAAATTTCAGTTTGGAATCCCAATTCCTTTTATTTTCCTCTAACAGTTTTCTTATGATTTTGATTAAGCTCTTATTTGACGATTCAGCCAAGCCATTACCTTGAGGATAGTAGGGAGTGGAATGTACGAGCTGAATGCCCATTGATTCACACATGTCCACCAATGCTTCTGATTTAAACGCTGCTGCATTATCTGCCACCAACCTCTTGGGACATCCAAATCTGCTCAAAATATTTTCATAGAGGAACTTCATGACTACCTGGTGTGTAGCATTCCGGGTGGGGATCGTCTCTATCCACTTCGTGAAGTAATCGGTGGCTACCAAAATCCACTTGTGATAACCACTGGATGAAGGATTTATTTCACCGATAAAATCCAAACCCCATTGCTGGAAAGGGTCATTTACCACAATAGGCCTCAGGGGTAAAGATTTCAGCTGTTGCTTACCGGTAAATCTTTGGCATTTGTCACAGGATTTAACAAATGCGCACACATCTGCGAAGAGGAAAGGCCAATAGTATCCGGCCCTCAGGATCTTATGGGCGGTAGTCTTCCAGTAGTGATGACCACCATAGACAGTCGAATGAAACTGATGTGTTACCTCGACAACCTCTTCTTTATCCAAACACCTGAGAAGCAGACCAGCAGGGTCCCTCCAATACAACTGATTATTATAAATGCAAAATTTGATAGCTCTGAGCTTGAGAGCCCGAGCTTGAGTCAAGCTGAGTTTAGGAGGAACTTCAAGCTTTTGCAGAAAATGTATGATGCCAACATACCATTCGCAGGAAGCCAAGTGCTCTGCCACTTGCTGACTGTCATGCTGACCTTTTGCTGCCAACTCTGTCTATGAATTTTCTGAAATTTCTGCTATGAAATTAATATCCAGCAGCTTATGATTTTCCTCTGCTAGAAGCTTGGCAAGGCCCTGGCCTTTTACCAATTTGGTGGGCTTTACTTCAATATTGAACTCAATCATTTTTGCAATCCATCTTGCCCTCTTTCCGTCAATATCTGTCTGAGTCAAAAAATCTTTTACAGAAGATGAGGGAACATATGCGATGACCTTTGAGTGAAGAATATAAATTCTGAAGGACTTTAAATCTTTTATGAGAGCGTAATCTTGTTTCTCGATAGGGTCATACCTTAGTTCCACATCCCTGAGTGTCTTGCTGAAGAATTCCACGGGATGATCAAAATCTTCCTCGTCCTTCTGGAGCAAGACTGCTGCAATTGTGTCGTAGGAAGCAAAAGAAAATATATAGAAAGTCTTACTGTAATCTGGGCTGATCAGAATAGGAGATTCAATGATCGCTTGCTTGATATCCTGAAAAGAGTTTCTCGCGCTGTCCGTCCATTTAATCTCAGACCCTTTCTTCAGCATGCATGTTATGTGTTTGACTAATTCAGCAAAATTGGGCACAAACCTTCTAACGAAATTTATCTTACCAAGCAGTGACTGAATGTCCTTTTTTGACCTCGGCAAGGATAGCTTTTGGATTGCCTCCACTCGTGCTGGATAAATCATCACACCTTTTTCTGAGACGATGTGGCCTAATAGCTTCCCCTTCCTTAGAGCAAACTAGGATTTCTTGGGATTCATTGAGATCCCGAACTATCTGGATTTCAATAACACTCTTTTCAAATGTTTTAGATGCTCCTCATGGCTGCTGGAATACACTGTAATATCATCAAGGTATATGAGGACAAACTTGTCCTTTTCTCCCACAAATGCTATATCCATGGCCCTTTGGAATGTGGCCCCGGCATTCATTAGTCTGAAGGGCATCTTGGAGTACATAAAAGTACCCCAAGGAGTGGTGAATGTGGTCTTCTCCTGGTCATCAGGGTGAACAGAAATCTAATTGTAGCCAGAAAAGCCGTCAAGAAAAGAAATTCTCTGTAGCAAGTGTTCCATCTTAGGGAGAGGATAGTTGTCCTTCTTAGAGCATTTGTTTAAGTTTCTGAAGTCTACACACAATCTGACTTCACCATTCTTCTTCCTCACGATCACCAGATTGGCAATCCATTTTGAATATCTCAAGGGAACTATGATCTTGGCATCTAAGAGTTTTTTAATTTCTCTCTCAATCACTGGCAGCAGGAGAGGACTGATAGGCCTGAGTTTTTGCTTGAAAGGGATAGTGTCTTTTTCAAGAGGTATTTTATGCTGAATAGTATCAGGATGATAGGTCTTTAGATCACTATACTTCCAAGCAAACACATTGGAAAATTCCTTCAAAACACTACATCATTTTGACTTCTCATCAGCAGTCATTCAGAAGACAAATTGATAAACTTGGGCTGGCTTTTACCTCCTATGTTATGCTCTTGAACAGCTGGATCTTTCTCCTTTTTGTCTGGATGGTAAGGGACATCATTCTGATCAAACAACCTTTCCAGGGGTACCAAACCTCGAGGTATATAGTTGTTTGGTAACTGAACAATGTCATGCTGGCCCAACTTCTTTTTTAGCTCAGGTTCTTGTGATTCTTCCTCATTAAGATTCTGCTGATCAATGTGCAGATCCAAAAACTCATCTACCACTTGGAGAAATCTGCTGAGTTCCTCGTCATCTTCAAAAACTTTCCAATATTTGACATTATCAGGTAAGGAGGGTCGATATTTTACTTGAATTTCATAGCCGAGCTTAGGGGGCATGGGTGGAATGAATGTGCTGGCTGAAACAGCAAGAGAATCAGCGAGTTGATTCATATCCCTTGGTATGTATGAAATTTCAAAAACAGAAAAAGAATCACGCAGCTTCCATACCTCGTCTTTGTAAGCTTTTAACCTGACATGATTAGCTTGAAAGGTGTTGTTTATCTGTTGCACGATGATGTCTGCATCTCCCAATACCTTCAAACCTTTTATTCCCATCTCTTTGGCTGAATTTAATCCCAACAGCAGAGCCTCATACTCTGCTATGTTGTTAGTGGTTCTAAAGTCGAGCTTGAAAGACAAAGATATGGTCTCCTTTGAGGGAGAGATGAGGACTACTCCAGCCCCTGCTGAGTCTTTAGTGCTGGCCCCATCGAAGTACATAGTCTAGAATGCAATGCTTTCACTTTCAGCCTGCTGTTTAATAGGCTTCACCAGCTACATAGGAGTTGCTTGACCATCGTCAATCTGAAGGATGCATGAACCAAAATCCGTATCCACAGCATAGATAGGATGATTGACGAAATTATTTCCATCGCTGATGATATAAGCAAGCTGGTTTTCCCTGTAAAGTATTTTCATTTCTCCCCTAAACACTGGAATCGTAGCATAGGACAGATCCATTTGCAATGTACCTCCTAATCTTTTTCCCCATGAACGAGACAAAAGCAGCCCAAACTTAGGTGGAATATCAGCAACCACCACGTCCATAACCATGCTCCTCATTGGTAACTGAGCAAGGTTAATAACCATGTCTTTAATGAGGCCGAGACATCTGACCTTTCTAGAATCAAAGGAAAAGAGATATTGGTATGGTTTGGTGACTTCAAGACCAAGCTCATCCATCACAGCCTTCGACATAAGGTTATGTGATGCCCTGGAATCAAGCAGACAATTGTGAAGGATTTTGTCATGGACATTTAAAGATATGTAAAATGGTGGACAAGAATCGTCACAGTCTTCTATCATGGGCCCTATGGTACCTTTAGGCTTATCATCTTGTAGATTTATGAAATCATCTGATGGAGAGGTCTTAGGCTCAAGAGACTTTAAGATGGCTACTTTAAAGGCTTCATTCTTCATAAGTTCAGTTAAAGGCATGGGTATCTTAACCTTTTGAATTTCAGATTCAAAATTGAAAGAGAGAGCTGGTCTGTCTAAAAGCTTTACCTCGTTAGAAGGAGCCTTAAGACTGACTTGTTCCTTGGCTGGAATCTGGGTTTGTTTCTTTTGCTGTTTTGCTGAAGGGAGAGTTTGCTTTTTCGGAGTTGGAGGCTGATTGGCAGCAACCTCTTTATTTTTCACAGGAGCAGAATCTTCCTTGTTCTTCACAGGGGCAGCAATGGGTGTTTTCGGACCAACACTCTTGGATCTTAAGTTGTAGCCTTTCTGATCATCTGTCAAGTAGGTGGCTCCCTCTACACTTGCTTCCTGAATTTGCTGATCCATCAGGGCCTCTTCATAGTCTACCTGTGTCAAAAATGAAGACTCATTCTCATCACCAAAACAATTTATCTCATCTGCATCCTCAATTTCATCGGGAGATGGCTGTTGCTCTTCATCCAACACTGCATTCTGAAGAGGTGGTCTGATCCTCTGCTCATCACCTGGATTTCTGTCTCTTTGAAGAATCTGAACTTGTGGGTTATTCCTTCTATAAGGAAAAGTATTAGGATTTCTGGGAGCGAAAGTATTTGGTTCTTTCGCTCTTGCTGGTTGTTGATTTTGGACTTTCAATTTGGACATTTCGGAAGTCAGACTTTCCAGCATCTTGGCCATCTTTTCCATTTTACTGTTAGAAGACGCGGAGGCCTCAACAACATCCTTCTTCTTCTCAGCCCTTCCTTTAAGCTTCTGTGATGCTGTAATGTTAGACTCGACCTCGAGAGCAGCATCTTGCATTAAAGAAAGAGTGGCTGATCGTCTTTCTCTAAGGATAAGACAAAAGTCTGCATCAAAGGCAGCAGAGAATGTGATCTTTGCTGATGCATCGCTTGGCTTAATCTCTGCCAGGATCTTCCCAAACATTTTATTGAATCTCTTGATAAAGTCCGAGACCGATTCTCCATCTCCTCTCTTCAAATTTCCGAATTCAGAAATGTAGTATAACATATCTCTTCTTTCTCCCCAGTGTTTCATAAATACCTCATCTAGTTGTTCAATGCCAGTGATCGAATTTTCTAGTAGCTCTTTGAACCACTTTCGGGCTTGGCCATCCAAACTCTGCACAAAAACTCTGGTCCACACATCTTCTTCTGAGATATTTATGTTTTCTGCATAAGCATAAAATGCTTCAATGTGTTCTTCAGCTGTATACTCCCCTACTCTTGTAAACTTTGGCATGTATTTTTGGTAATCACCTGTTGGCATGGCAGACAAGGGGTTTGGCAAGACAAGTGGGGCATATCTGTTTGCCAAGATCTGTTCCATCTTGGTCAAAGGGGCAGCCATGGCAGTCTTGATGGTTGATACAGATGAGGAACTTGTAGGAGATGATGGAAGAGATGAGTAACTCGTAGGAGAGGATGGAGGAGATGAGTTGCCTGAATTAGAATAGAATGGTTGTCTTACCTCACCCTGAGCAGAAGTTTCGGAAGTAGGTGGAAAGTAAGAGGCTTTATAAAAGTGACTGAGCAACAAAGCTAGGTTTTCTTCTCCTTTAGAGGACAGATCATGGAGAATTTCTTCAAGAACAGGCAGATTGGTGTAAGTATGTAAAACACCTTTCAAAGGTTTGCTAGGTGATGAATCCAAAGGAGATGAAGAGGAATCTTCTTTCTGTGGGGAGGATTCAGTATTCAATTCTTTTGAATGGGATGAAATGTCAACCTCAAGGACAGAATCAGAAATATTAGAAGAAAAAGAAGGTTCTTCTACTTTAGAAACTTGAGATGAATTTCTTATTTCTTGGGAATTTTGGGTTTCAGCAGGGGATTCAATCAAAGACTTTTCAGATATGAAAGGATGAGTATCAGTTGGAATAATTGAATCAAATGCACTTGTAGATCCGGAAGCCTATCTTTGCAAAGCTTTGCCCTTTCTGATAATATTTTCTGGATCAGGAACTGATGTTGTCAATGGGCCTTCTGGGTTTGCCCTGGTGTGAGCTCTTTTGGGAGCCACTTCGTCAATGGAGTCACCAGATATAAAATGAACAACCTGATAGTGTCTATTTCTTTTCTATAATCAAGAACTAGATCTATGTCGTCTCCCAGAGAAGCTGAGCTTCGATCTCCTCTCCCCGGCAACGACGCCAATTTGTTATCACTCTAGGAAACTCTCCTAGGCTGTAAGTCGGAGATGCCTGGTAACTAACTCTTTTTGGGAAATGTTTTCTTAATAATTGATGTGGTTTGTGGATCAAGATGAATATCTAGGGATTGGACTGTGTTTTCAAGACTGTCTAGGAATACAAAATCTCACAAGGCCTTCTAGCAATGCAGTCAGACAAGGTTTGATTAAAAGGTAAAGAAGATAGCTATCGAACCAGATTATACTTCATACAAACAAGCACAATGGGTTTAATAACCAAAGAAATAACTTATGATTATCAACTAAAACAATCAATCAGTGAGATGACAGTCACTGCAGATTGAATGAGCATCAACAAAGAACTTTCACTCATAAGATATCAGAGAACAAAGGAGAAAAATCTGACAACACAACTGAAGGAAGCTTGCATTTTATTATAAAATAAGAATAGGTCTTTTGATTACAGTGGCAGCATCATAGAACCCAAAATCAAACCTTTGGTTCATCTTCTATTCTAATATTTATAGCATTACAAAGTAGTTCTAAGATCCTGAAAACATGGATCAAATCAACTAAAAATAGGAAGTCAAAATCTGTTGCAAAAGAAGTGGGATGCTTCCTCAAGATGAGGCCAATCCTAGATTTGTCTCTATTGATTGTTGGTGAAGTGTAGAACAACCTCCCAATGGTAAGTGATCATTCTCAAATGGAGACCAAGTCGAGTTTGCTGATGTGGCAAAGTATCCTTCTTTTCTGTTCAAATGAAAGTGTCCATAGGCCTTTGAAATACCTCTTTTCTTCATGCTTTGTCAAAAATAACTGCTGGGATGGACTTGATAATTCATTAATCATTCATTAGAAATGGTCTTGAAACGTTTCATCTCAAAAATCTTCGATCTGTGTAAAAACTCATCCAATTCTAGACACACAGGCTTTCGGTGGTTACCTGGGACAGTCTCTGGATGAGTTATCCACCGAAAGCGCCTGTTTCGGTGGTTAATGAGCACATTGAAGGCTCGCCTAAACCACCGAAAGTTACTCTTTGGAGAGTTTCAAAATTGCAAAAATGTCTGTCCTGAATCCTCTTTTAACATTCAAACTTTCTTAGATGCTGCAGTCCTGATTCGTGCAGACCTACGAACTTTTGCTGACTGCGTAGGGGATTCTATTACATTGATTATAGTTGTGGCTAGATTAGCCAAAGTGTCCAAACCAGTTTGTTTTTCTTCAGGTGCTTCAAACTCCTTTAGCTTGAGTCTCACAATCCTGAGTTCCCTGTATAGTTTCATATTTTCTCTAATCAACTCTCTGTTTCTATCTTTGATTTTATTATGTTTTTCTTTAAGAGTTTGATTCTCTTTGAACAATTCAGCATTCCTCTCAGCGAGGTCTGTGTTTTCTTTTTTGATTACCCTCTCCAGGACTTCCATCTCATAAATCTCTCGCAGAAGCTTATTGATTTTCTGTGCTTTACCTTTCTTGGGCCTACTTGAGGAGGCTTCTGCTTCTGGTTGCCTGTGGGTCTCTGGAGGATTTTTTGGGGGTATATTTATCTTCAATTTTGCCTCCTGTTTGATCTGCAAATTGTCCTGAGTCTCTACCACCCCCTGCTCTGATTCAGAGTCACTGTAAGGTAGATTGAGGATGCCTTTTCCCGTGACAGGGTTTTTAGATTGTCTTTCTCCAAACTGAAGTTTCCTCTTGATTCCTCCCTTTTTGCTGGGTGATGCTTTTATAGAATCTCTGGGCATTGAGATTCCCTTCCTCCTCCTATGATTACTCTTGGGAGTAGGATCTTTTCTGCCTCTAGCCTTCTTAGCTTTTATTTCTGGAGGTCTTTCTGTCTGAAACTCATTCCAAAATAAGAACAAACCCCACTCAATTTGTTTCTTCTGCAGGGCTTCTTTCACAGGGAGGGTAATCATCCCCTGATGTGATAATCTGCTTGCAAATTTGGCAGGCTGGGCTTTCACCTGTCTTGCCATCTTATCCAGGGTTTTATGAAAGAAATAAGGCATGTTTATGTGTTCTCTGCCAGTGAAATGGTTCAGCAACTTAAAATGGTAATACATGACCCTGTTGTAGCGCCCCTCACAAGTGATATACACCAAAATTGCCCTCAGTAGGACCTGCCACTTTGGTTCTAGATAGGACATGGGAATATCCTTCTTCCAGGTCAAAGCTTTATGCACTGGTAATAGATACGATCTGAATTCAACATTTGAAGGTGAGGAGGTTTTAAACCAACAGTCCCCCATTCTGGATAACCCTGTGTATTCATCAATAGCTGCTTCATCTATAATAAACTCCTCCCTGCCTATTTTAGCAATCCTTCCATCATAGGAGAGGGAAAATGCTTCGGCCACTTGTTGATGAAAGACTGTCAATTTTTCACAGTATGTGAAAACTCCAACCTGTTTAAACTACTCTGCGACCTATGGATGAGCTTCAAAATACCACATGCCATCGACTTCGGATCTCAAAGTAGGACTTGCTTTTGACATGGCTCAATGCTGACTGTGTCTGAAAATGTGGGCAACAAGGTGTTTGGAAAACACTGGTTCTGGGAGCTAGGGATACAGTCGATATCACTTATGAACAAACTGTGAAATCGGTTGACAGAGCATAGGATTGATCAATTCACTAAAATACCGACCCACTCCCGAATGACAGTCTAGCTGGGGAAAGCCGAAACTTCAAATTTTTGGGGGAAATGTATTTATGAAACTTTGAAAGGAAATAGTTTCCAGTCTTACCTGATAACCGACCAGGTTTCCTTGACTCGGGATGCTGGCTGAACTCGGAGACACCTTGCCAATCGCCAGAGAAAAGAGGGATCAGGATTTTGAAAACACGATTTTGCTGATAAAATCGCGTGCTTGTAGTTATCTTCAGCGATCCTCGGGCTTCATTATAACTCATTGAGTTTCAAAATGAAAGAATGACCTGTTAATGATGATTGATGTATCTGCCACTGAAATGGAGGGAAGCTCCGTGCAATCGTATCTGGAAATGACCGCTCTGCGTGGATTTGAAATGATTAATACAATGGATAAAACACAGGTGCTTCGAACCTTTTGGATGGACACCACGAACTTACATCATCTCCCGCATAGTGAGCTTTCGGCGGTTGCATATCTAATCATTGCACGAATTTTTGACGTCTGGCTCGTGCGAAAGCACGAGCTTTCGTTTTTCCCGTTCACAAACTTTCAGTGGTTACTTGCCTCCTGCTTCGACCCTTTATCTGCCGAAAATGAAAACTTTCGATGGTTAATGAGCACAGAGGAGGCTAGCCTAAACCATCGAATCCTGATATTTTTCCATTTTCTTGACCGAACCAAAATCAACATGTCTTTTGAGATTATTTTGGAAATACAGACTCTCTAACCTAATGATAAAAATTAGAAATCAAATTTAGGAACCAACCTATCATCTAATAACCAAAATAAAACCAATGATTTATTTGGGGAGTTAACACAGAGAACCTATTGGCACATGGGCAGACCCAGGGTTCAACACTTCAACAACGCACCAAAAAAACCCTAACTATCGGCCCTTTCGACAACACTTGCAGAGTAGATGAAGTCTCACTAGAGGTAGAGGCAGGGGGGGTTGTAGGACTCAGGTGTCTACAACCTAGCTAGGACACAGATCTGTGATCACCACACTTAACAGAGTAATTAGCCAACAATATGCATTAATTTATGATTCTTATACACATCACAGATTAACTCTTATTACAGATAAACACAGTAGTAATCAATATTAATCACATCTAATCATTTAGCACATAACATTAGGGAAAATCTAGCATTTATTCATATATAAAGCACTAAGCATCAATGGATCTACCTATCATGCATCAAGACTAAGAAAATAAATACATAAATAACATGAACAATGTTGCACAAAGAACATCGAAACAAGATATACGTGGTTCACCCTAGTGTGGGGCTATGCCCACCAATCTTCTTTTCTTCTTATTAGTCTTCGGGCTTCTTACATTCTTTTTCTCCTGTGCACAAAGCCACAAAGCTCACTCTGAAAAGGACAAGAGATCTACGCGCACCTCGCCAGATCCTCCTTCCCCAAGTTAGTTCAAGGCACAAAGCCAACTCCTATCAAGCACAGAGCCTTCTTACAATCAATTGCACTCAACTCCGTGAGTCTCAACATACAGTATGCACAAAGCATTCACAACTGTTCCCACTTAGCAACCTTCACAGGTTCTTGCACAAAGCTGATCATAACTTCACCTCTTCTTACATCGCTTAGCTATCTATTTATACATTACAAAAGAGGCCTAAACATAGGTAAAACCCATGGGTTGACATCCCATACCCGTTACATAAACCCTAAAACCCAAAAATCCCACAAAATGAGCAAGATCCCGCGATCTCTGCTTCACATGGGCACTCCGTCTTTGACCAACTTGTCGAAGTCCCAAAAAAGGTCAAACACGACCAACGTTTCCTCAAAACTTGGGCGAGGGCCAACAAGCCCCCAAAACTCACATGTGACTCATCCCGAGTCACTCTGATCTAGGAAACACTTCTTCGAAGGCATCAAGCTTAGCTTGAGCTGCCTCGACTTGCTGCTTCACCAGAGCCTCCTGCTCAGTGAACTCCTGAATTACTTGCTAGGTGACAGACCTGTCTAGGCGTTGTTCCACTATTGTGACCACCTGTTCCAACTATGAGCCTTGTCCCTCAATCTCTTCAAAAGGTGTATAGGCTTCGTCCTGCATAGGCTAGAGTCTCTATGTCACCTCCATAACCTTGCTCTGGATGGCAGTGACCTGCTACTAAACTGCATGTTGCTCCTGCAACCTCTTCATCTTCTCGACTGCAGTAAGCATCTTCATCTGTGCTTTCACTATGGACGCCTATTGCTTCACCTCATGGAGTTGTGCTTCCAATGTCCTCAACTCCGTGTATTCTACAAGGCGCTCATAGGTATGCACACTTCGATTACTTAATTGTTTACATTCGGAGGCTAATGCCTTGATTCTTTCTACTGCGCTCCTGACAGTTTCTTCCCTCTGATCCCACACTTCTTGCCAAGTGCTCGACATTGCTTGAAGTTCTAACTATGCTACTCTTGCTTGAAGATGTTGAATGGCCTCAGGGAGATTCCCCACTTGGCTCTCAACTGTCTCTTCATCCATCTATGCCAAGCTTGACACAGAGTGAAGTGCTCTAGTCATTGCCTCCCTAACCCTAGTATGCTCCGCAAGCAGTTGAGCTTTCTCTTTCTAGATTTTCTCTTTGTCCTCTTCAAACTTCACCCTAATGTCATCTTTATCTTGCTGAGAAACCCGAAGTTTCTCTAAGGCCTCCTCCTTTTCTTGCTTCAAGGCCTCTATGGCCTACTCCTTTTTTTCTTAGACTCGACGAATTCAAGTCTCTGTTGCATTTGCTAATCTATGTAATTGGGTGAGTTCATCCCCCAATTCTACACTCTCTATTGAAGATGGTGCAATAGACACTGCGCGGCTCGACTGGATAGCTCGTTGGATGTCCTTCAGTTCTTTCTCAATTCTGTCATACAATGTCTCTTGCTTCGCTTCATGTTTTTGCAGGATATCCTCTGAGGCATCTTATACAGTTGTGATGATGAGATGGATATCGTCCATTGTGAGCACATTCTGTGACTGAGGCTTATTGGCTTGGGCCTTCTTTCTTGCTGAAGGTTTCTCCATGGAAACCTTTCTCTTTTGCGGTGCTTCTGTTGTGGTGAGGGGATCCTTTGGCAGTGTTACTTCACCCTTTTCTTGCTTGTCTTCTTCCCCTTCCTCCTCTTGGTTTACTTCATCACCTCCTCCTCCTATAGGTGAGTCAGGCATAATTTCCTTTGATGCGTTGTCCTTCTCCTCACTATCTATGTCCTGCACTTCCTTTTTTTTCTTCTTTTTTTTTGCACTGCTCTATCCATCGTACTCAGTTTGGGTGACCAAAAGACATCTGATGATGTTGTGGTTAGAGAGTTTTGCATCTTCGACCGGTACAAGGAATTTGACTGGCCATTCCTTGGTTATCTCCTCCATGTCTTCATCGGTCAATTTGTAGTAGAACTGCAGCTCCTCCTTGCTTTTGTCCCTGTGCGGAGTGATGTAGATGAAGTGTCATTCTGCGTGAAACTTTGCTAGTGGCCTGTATGTGTGCAAAGTGTTCGGGCTCATCCGTGAAAATGATTCAATGGTGCGCTTCAGCTATAGGTAGTAAGCATGGAACACTACATTTGATTGCCATTTCTTCACCATATCACCTGTATACCACAAGGTGGTGAACCTCGTGGCCAATGGATCTGATGGCCCAACTTCTGGGAATGTTGCTCCCTCCGGCATCTCCCAAGAAACAAATGCAATGAGAACCAATAATCAACTGAAGTGAAATTCAAAGCCTTGGTCCCACCCTTCGCGACAATCCTTCTCCAACTCATTGACGAGGTAGCTTGCCCATTTCATCTACATTCCTTTGATACACTTCCTTGCGAGGTCGACTACAAACCCTGTGACTTGTGTCAGCCAGTTCTTTCCAACGAGCTTGCCAGTGATCAAATGACAAGCTAGGTGCACTGCGTCATCCTGGATGGAGGCTACCTTGTAGCCTCTCTTCCCCTTCTCCACATCACCATACACCTCCTTGATCTGCTGTTCCAGGGAGTGATGTGCAGCCTTCCCTAGGTAGAATTGCTGAGGGTTCGGTCCCTACATGCTTAATCAAGTGGATTAGCATTGGATCCAGAGTGATGCGCCCATCCAACCAAAGATACCCTCCATGATAGCATGATGGGAGGATTTTAACGCACATGTTAACCTCTTGATGTCTGTCAAAGTGCCATACTATGTTGTTCTGCTATTCCGACGAGGTTCAAGTTCTGCAAGCCTTCCTTCTGTGAAGTCTTCTCTAGAACTTCCTACAGTTTTTCTAACCTTTCTTTCCTCTTACTGAGATTTCTTTCTTTCTTTCCTGTGAGATGAGTCTTTGGATCCCTTTTTCTATTCTTATTCTTATCTTCTCTTAACATAGTAACTTCGCACTGCTGAGGGTCTTTCAAAGTGTCTAAAAGTAATACTTCTTCTCTTACTATTTTCGGGGTGGATACACTGCTTTCCTTCATGGACAGGTTCTTTAAATCTTCTTGTGTTCTTTCAACTTCGACAACTAATTCTTTTTCCTTCTATTGCTTTGACCTGTCCTCTTGTTCTTGTATTAGTTGCTCTATTTTTCTAGCTATCAAGTCCCTTAATTCTTACTTTTTCTGTTGTGTGGCTTCCTCCTCTGCTTTCCTTCAGCTCTGATCTTTCTCAATCCAAGTCTTTCCTAACAAAAGTGAAAAAGGAGCATTGTTCTCAAAAAACTTAATGACTTCAAATTCTTCTTTGGTCGATGTTCCATGGGCAATCATAGGTATATTAGTAACTCTTCCACATAGGGTTATCATCTTTCCTTTAAACAATCCTATCCTTCCCAATGAAGGAACCATAGTAGGCTTTCCCAAAATTTCCCAAGTGCTTTCTGGCATAATATTCACATGTGCTTCCTCATCTAATACACAGTCTATGTCGAAGTCTCCTATTCTTGTTTCTATACACTGCTTCTCTTTTAAGATCTCTGGTAGACTGATGTCTCTGTGATCATTCAGTGTTTCTTTCAACTATAATAACATAGTCTCAGATTCTTCTTGGTTCTTTAGCATATCCTTAGTTTCTTGACCTTCTTCATAGTTTTCTTGTCTCATGTTCATCCTTTCAAATTTAGCAATCATTCTAGGGCAATCCAAAACCTCATGATCAACAACTTTACAACAAAGACAAATAGGACCTACACCAGGGCATTCCTTAGCAAGATGTCTTGGTTTTCTGCAGTTATAACACAATTTGTCAATCCTCTCTTTCTCTTAAACGATCCCCAACCTTTCCTGTACTGCGCATTGGGATCACAGTGATGGACCTGCAATCTGTAAATATTCTTTCTAGGGTCCTGCATCCACTTGTTAGTCCAAAAATTCTTTCTATGCATAGGAATAACATATTTTTCACTATCTCTATCAAATTTATTCAGATCAACTCTATCTTCCAGTTGTGCCCTAGTTTTCAGACTAGGACAAGATCTGTCAAACATACCTAGATTCATACTCTCGAAGAAAAAATTTCCACTTATCTTACCTTTACCAGAGCATAAGGCTTTAAGATCTTTCCTCTTTTCTTCAGATTAGACTTCTTTTACTTAGCACAAAGCTTTGAAAGATGATTAGAATATTGCGCACTACAACAACATATATATGCAAATATCTTTTCTCTTTTCTCCAGTTACCAACAATCATCGTTTCAGGTCTCGACAACAGAACCAGGGTTCAACGCTTCAACATCGCACCAACAAAACCCTAACTACCGTCCCTTTCGACAACACCTGCAAAGAAGATGAAGTCCCACCCGAGGTAGAGGCAAGGGGGGTTGCAGGACTCAGGTGTTTACAACCTAGCTGGGACACAGATCTGTGATCACCACACTTGACAGAGCACGTAGCCAACAATATGCATTAAGTTATGATTCTTATTCACATCGCAGATTAACCCTTATTACAGATCAACGCAATAGTAATCAATATTAAGCACATCTAATCATTTAGAACATAGCATCAGAACAGATCTAACATTTATTCATATATAAAGCACTAAGAATCAATGGATCTACCTATCATGCATCAAGACTAAGCAAATAGATACATAAATAACATGAACAACGTTACACAAAGCACATCGACACAAGATATACATGGTTCACTCCATTGTGGGGCTACGTCCACCAATCTTCTTCTCTTCTTATTAATCTTTAGGATTCTTACATTCTTCTGCTCCTGTGCACAAAGCCACAGAGCTCACTCTGCAAAGGACAGGATATCTATGCGCACCTCGCCATATCCTCCTTCCCCGAGTTAGTTCAAGGCACAAAGCCAACTCCTATCAATCATAGATCTTTCTTACAATCACTTGCACTCATCTCGGTGAGTCTCAACATACAATATGCATAAAGCATTCACAACTGTTCGCACTTAGCAACCTTCACAGGTTCTTACACAAAGACGATAATAACTTCACCTCTTCTTACATTGCTTAGCTATCTATTTATACATTACAAAAGAGGCCTAAACATGGGTAAAACCCATGGGCCAACACCCCATACCCATTACATAAACCCTAAAAACCAAAAATCCCACAAAATGAGTGAGATCCTGCGACCTCCACTTCGCCAGGGCACTCTGTCTTCGACCAGCCTGTCGAAGTCCCAAAAATGGTCAAACACAAGCAACATTTCCTAAAAACTTGGTCGAGGGCCAACAATACCCTACCTACAGAAATCCAGATCTCCTGCCATGCATCCTCTCCTGATCAACGGTGAGGATCTGCTTCAAATCCCCGCGACTTCGGGAATCTTACACCCCTTTGAAAGTTTTCTCCACTTCCTCTAGACTCTCAGATCTGCTGACACATGTCCTCCTCAAATGGATGGATGATATGGACTCTGGCTCTTCAGAGCTTCAGGATCTCCCTCGACACTACACTTTGATTTCTTTGAATTAATAAGGCTTTGGACCACGTGATGTTTTGTCACGTTTCCTCCTTCGATCGACGATTGAGAGTGACTCCAGACTTCGAGCCTTTGGGTTTCCTCAACCCCTAACCACTTCCCTCTCTGATTTTCTAGAGTTCTGAACTCTGGGATCAGTTAACACCTACCCACTGAGATTAGCGGTGGATTTTTACTCTGCTACTCTGGGCTTCAGGGATTTTCAAAGCATGACTTTCCAATTCTCTGGAGTACTCAGTCTTCAGACTTCTAGATTTGGTGCCACGTGTCCACTATGATGAACGGCTTAGATGAACTCCAGCCTCTGGGCGTTCTTGACCCCAATTTATTCTGCCTGACTTTCCTTCATAGTGCCTCCCCTCTGGAGTGCTGGATATGGTTAGACCTGTCCATTGAGATCAACGGTGAAGATGAGATATGTTGTTTGGAGCTTTGAGAGCCTTAAGAACTCCTACCACAACAGTTCCTTCCTTCCAGAGTGTCGACCTTCTGGACTCCAGGATCTGATGACACATGTTCTTCTGCTTCAATGGCTAGGATGCACTCCGGGCTTCGAAGCTTTGAGTCTTTTAGCCTCTACCCGCCCCGTGTACTTGTTCTCCCAGAGCACTAAAGCTCTGGACCTTCTTCGATATATGGATGCGTGTCCTGATTGATGGATGTTCCAGATCTACTTTGAATCCCTGAGAATTCAGGAGACTTGTCTCTTTTGTGCCTAAGTATATAAAACCTTCGGACTTCCAGAATTTCGAAGCCCGACAGATGCTAAGGGTTAAAGCCTGTGATACTTACCCGGATCCAATGACTGGCGATCCACATGCCCAGATCCAACGGATGAGATTTATCCTTCCTCCTACGTGTGCCTCCTCCCATCCAAACTTCGATCCAATGGTCCATATCTGATCAGAAAACTGATATGACGATAGTTGTAACTCCTCCTCCGCTGTTGTCTGCACCTTCTTTTCAATAAAGAAATTTTTAGAATTTCAAGGCTCGACCTTTGACCTTCTCTTGCAAGGATGTTTGCTCGGCCTCTACTTGATGCATCTCTGGAGATTTTGAAATCCTTGGAGGTTTTCAAGGGGACTTGGCCCTTTTCTCCTTCAATGAATCCTTTTTCCCTCTTGGCAGCAAAGACGCTCTTTCTCCTGAGCTCAGACTTAAAGATGTTTAGAAAATCTTTCTGTGCGCTCCTTGCACTCGTCTTCCTTGAGAAATTTTCAAAAAATTTCTAAGTGTTGGTCCTATACACATCTTTCACGGGTCTTCCTCAAGCTTTTATACTCCATGGAGTATCTGTGCACTCCTTGCACTTGTTCGACGAGACTTCACACTATCTCTTCTGAACAAATGAGTCTAAAAATACTCTGCCCTCACACTCCTTGCGTGGCTCTATGCACTCCTTTCACTTACCTTCTAGTTTTCCCACTTGGCAACCTCCTCTCATAACTTGAAACAAAGTTCTTGCGCACTCTTTCTGCCTACTTAATGCACTTCTTTGATATGAAAATGGAATGTACTTGTTTAAGGGTGCAAGGTATCCATTTTCCATAATTTAAATGTGAGTTATACACTCCAATGTGACCTCTGAAAATGTGAAAACTTACTATTTCTTATACAGAGATAGACTGTAGGAGCATTTACCGGACATGTCACCTTTAAAGAGAGGATGAGTTCCAGAGGCTACCTGGCCCTTTACAGGCCCTGCCTAAAGAAATAATAAGTAAGCACTTAGAAGTCTTTCCCATAGACTTGCTTCATGTGTTTAATTTGTGTAATAGGTTTATGTATTAAGTTCTTGGTTTTTCTTTGCAAAGTTCATGTGTGAGGAAAGGTTCTTTGACATGATTAAATATGTGTTATAAACCAAAACACAGCAGTATATAATGCAGCAAGAACACATCAAAATCACAGCAACCAAAATGATAAAGCAGTTCACCCACTTCAGGCTACATCTGCTGGACCAAACCTTCCAAAATAGGCTTGTACTCTTGTATTAAAAATGCTCCAAAATGCTAATACAAGAATAAGAATGTCTCTAAGGACAAATATGACTGTGAATACAGAATCAGAAGATAGGAATTAGCTGAACATGCTCTTTCCCAAACACTAAACAGTGAAATTGTACCTTATACAGTACTTTCCCCAAATGGCCCTGGTGGCCCTTTAATCTTGAATGGAGAATTTCGTGGTGAAGATGAC
>ML788100.1:89425-99483 GCA_009831015.1 Picea engelmannii
TTTCTACTCATCCTTCCTCCCTAACTTACTTCCATCTCCATTCCTATCCTTCCTCTGCTAGACTATCTTGGAGCGTCAACTATATTGACCTAACTCCAAATAGAACCCGTAAGTGGAAGTGTCGCTATCTCGACCAAGCTTCCTGTTATAACCCTAAATTGCACCACACATGCTTACCTGGCATCAGGTCAACTCATATCCCTTCATTGCCAAAACATCTGCTGAAAAACTCTTTGGAAATCCTCTTGTGTCAAGGCCCACGTGCCCTAACCCGTTACTCCACGCGTGTGCACGTTGGCTGGCTCACTATAGCCCGCGTGTACCTAACAAAGCACGAAAAAAGGAAAGTTGCCGACGGAACGAAAATCTATGGGTCAGTTAACTGAAACTCCCGGCCATGCATGGCTGAGGGTTCGTCCAAAACCCTAGCTCCTTCTAGCCTATAAAAGAAGGGGTAGGGGTACCATTTGGAGGAAGAAAAAATATAGCGAAGAAACTCTGCCCATTTATGTAATCCATTGTCCCAACCCTTTAGCCTTTCCTCATGCCAAAGGAGATTTAACGCAAAGCAGTTGGAGGATAGAAGAAGAGGAGCCCAAGATCAGGTTCAAGGAGCGGTGGCCGGTCTCAGCTTTGATTGTAAGTTGATTCATTTTCAATAATAAAAAGAATACTTTTCCCGTCCCAATGTATGAATTGTCTATGATTTGATGAATTTATGCTTGATTTCTAACCCTTGAGTAGAGAAGTAGCATGCATGCATAGTTTTTATTTGTCTTGATTGCAGGTTATCTGTGGAAGGAGCAACGTAAGCAAGTGGTCAAAGCATAATGGAGGATCTACATCGAACGTCGGTAATAAGGTTGGTGGTTCTCTTCATGCATTTACTGTGAAAGAGGGGTTTTAATCTTGGGTTGTAGGTTAAGAAGTAATTTATTTTCAGTCAAAATCTACATGCAAGTCTGACCCTAGTTTGCTAGTCCGTAGGGTATTTTTCCCAACAACAGAATTGGCGACCATACTGGGGATTATACTCTTTAGGGTTTCTGGATTTCTTTAAAGTTTCTGGGTAGTTTAAAAGATTAAATTTTTTGTTTCTTTGTCTGTATTTTTCTAAGGTCTGAGCTAGCAGAGAGCCTAGCTCTTCATACCAGTTTTCCCTAACTGTTGCTTGACGACAGTTTTTGGGACACACAGAGGTACACGTGGCCTGCAGAAGGCCTTCACGCATGTACCCGTGCCCTATCCTTATACAACCCGCGTGTGAATGCTAGATGTAGAGATAGTAGTAGCATGTAGGACTTTAGAGAAATTTAGAGGCATTCCTCCTCTTCCCTGTCAGAATTATACATTCTCAGGGGGGTTTCTAAAATCCTGTTTGAGTCTTATTGGTTCATAGTTCTGTCTCAGATTGCTTTTTTCGCCTTATTATTCCTTGCATTATTTTTTCTTTTCTGTTAGAAAGAGAATCCAAGCCTTCAAGGGACCCTGGTTATCAATACTAGAGGCCTCTTCCTGGTCTGGACTGTCTATTTTCATTTTTTTTCTTAGGATTTAGACATACACGCAACCTATACAAGGTCAGCCCACATGTACACGCGTTCTGTTTCAGCTCAGCACGCGTTCACACACGTGTTGTTTTAGTGACAATAGTGTCCTTGACAGGCTACTTTTTGTTTAGGGTGGGGAATTCATCCCCTCCTTTGATGAGAAGTATTCCTCTCAGGTGTTTGAGTCTAGGGTTGAACAGTCAGTAGGTTAGGTCATCTTACCCTTAGCCTGCTTTTTCTCAGTTAATAGTTGACAGAAAATATATAAAAAAAAAAAATTCTTTTTTTGGTTTTTAGACAAGCATGAGAGTCTTTGTTTTTGTTTTTTATTTCCATTGTGTGATTCTTTACTTTGATTCTTTGCGATCTGCACTTTAAGACAGAATTTGTCTTTCTTGGTTTTGTGCTTGTTGGTATTTTCCCTTTGTTGCTTTCCTAGCACTTAAATAAATAAATAAAAAAACAATCTCTTTTCATTTTCTTCTTTGTTTGAAGAGTGTGTTTCTGCATCATTAGCTAGGGAGAAGTCTTTTGTTTCTAAGTTTTTGCAGTGCATTTAGAGCATAAGTAGCTTGTAGTCGAGCGAAATTCCTTTATGTTTGCTGCATAAAATCTTAGAAAAATTGAAAAGAAAAAGAAATCTTTCTTTGTGAAAAGTTGTTGAGATTTTGCATTGAGTAAAAGCCTTTTGTTTCCATATTTTTTCATTCATTTTTTCTTTCGTCTTTACACACCATCAGTTTCACCTCCGTACCCCTTGACGTAAGAAAAATCCTTAAAAGCAATGCTAATCTTAAAATCTACTAGACTTTTATGTTTGTAGGGTTCACAAACTAGTTCAGGATTAGGGCCTTGAATTAGGTTGGAGAGGAAACTCTTCAAGGCCACTCAAAACCAAACATTAGAGTATGTGATAGGGAGTGTCTAAGTCCAGTTTGATGGAAGTTATCTGGGACCCCCCTCTAACACAGGAGATAAACACGAGGTCGCATGTGGAAAGGTAGCAGAGATAACCCCTCCAAAGCCGGACCAATCGTAGTGGAGAACACATATCGAGGGCTTGTTTTGGGATTCCGTCGTTTGCATTTTCCACAGGGCTTCGTGGGTCTCAAATCCATTCAAGGTCCTCAACTATCTTTCGGACCATTTTCTCTTGATACCCTTGACAGGTTTCAGGCTTGATACCCTGCTCATTGTGGTCTACCCGACTTTCGACTGTACCCGCCTGGTGACTGTTCGCGTGCTGGAAACCTAGTTGCCAATATTTTTAGGGACATACACAGGTGACTACGGGGGTATACCGTGGTACCTAGGACATACATCAGGCCACGCTTTGTAGAGTATACCTGGAGGGTGCTTTCGTGTTCGAGTTGCACTTGCACCGATAAGTTGCTCCAGTGTTGGTTGTTGTAACTATTCTTCCAAATAGTTTAGTGATTGCTTGTGTTATATCTTAGGGGCTTCTCTTTTAGTGTGTGTTACTGTTTGAATGTGTAGAATACCTTAGCATTTCTTGGATCTTCTCACACAGTGGAGGATCCCGAGCTTCGCCGGTCACGAAGGCTTCTAGGCCTACCGCCGGTTACACTGGAGCCACCCCCGCCACCATTAAGGTGGAAGCTAGACCAACAAGGGTCTTTCAAAGCGACCGGGTTACAAACCTTTGTGCCCGAAAAACTCTCGGAGGAATCAACCACCAATCTTGGCTCAGTTGAAACCCCAACCACTGATATATGGGCATCATTTACAGTACCAATCCAATTTCACGAACGCCAGACAGTGCCTCACATAGCTATGGAAACAAACGTTGTTACTTCTTCTGGGAATTGTTCCATTCCCACCACAGTTGCTACCATAGGAGAATCATCTCCTAACTTAACATATTCGGTCCGAGCCACCATGGTCTCGGCCGCAACTATGTCACACAATGGACCGAACCCGTCTATGGCGGCGGCCACAACTCCCTTCACACCTAGTGTGACAGGCCCTCCGTTCTCATACGGTATGCCTAGTTCGGGTACAAGTCCTGCACTCACTTACTCCACTTTACAAACTTTGGGTCTGTGGGCAGAGAGCTCTAACGCTCCTCTGCAAGGTCAAATTGGGGGCACTCCTGTCCCTTTTAACGCTTTTCCTTACGCTGGAGGTCATATCCCTCCTTCGTCCCCTTTGCTTGGTGGTCTGCATCAGCAGTCCGCTGGGCAGCCTGCACACACTAGTTTATTTGGAGCCGGGAGTCAAGGAACACCTGTGCACAGTATGCTGGTAGGTTCGTCATCGTTTGTTTGGAACGAGACGTTTGGTAACAACACGTTTGCATCCACCGCTTTTCCGTCTAGGGGCACTCCCATTTTTGGACAGTCTACTCCTACGTAAGGTACTATTCCTGTGCAGGGGGCACATATAGCAGGACCTTGGAACTCAAGACAAGGATCTATTCCCTCCTACGGAATGTCATTCTGGGGTAATTCTTTCCACAGTCAATGGAACCCTGGACAGACTACTGTGCCTCTCCCATCAGGACCGACATGGGGTAATCCTTCCCAAAGTCCTTCAAACACGATGCATGCCCAACACCCTATGTCCTTTATGGGAAATCAACCGATGATGTCTCAACAGATGCAAAATCCTTACGCTGGTCAGGGCCATGGTTTCTACCAGAATCCGGGCCAGCAGCCAAACTTTTCCTGGCAACCTGGTGCCAGTCAAACTCCAGGACCCTTTTTCCCAGGATATCAGCAACAACCCAAACTACCATTCCTGGTGACTTTACACTTGCCAGATTTGACAAGGTTGCTAAATGATCCTATTTGTCATGATCCGCGTTGGCCTCCTATGCCAACGAAGTTGCCTCCAGACATTCCAAAGTTTGAGGCCAAGCCTAATGAAGATCCAGGTGATCATGTGACTACCTTCCATCTTTGGTGTTCATCTAACTCATTGAAAGATGACTCCGTACAGTTGTGATTGTTTCAACGTACTCTCATCGGGAGTGCCGCAAAATGGTACATCGAGCTCGATCGCTCAAGATAATCTTCCTTTGTTGAACTGGCGATGGCCTTCCTTAACCATTTCTAGTTACCTGTGAGATACGACACTGGCACAGAGCTACTCGCCAATTTCGAACAGACAACCGCGGACCATATCTCTGATCATATTCGAGAGTGGAGACGCCGAAAGAGTCTAATCAAAGTACCAGTCCCACCAACATTCCTGCTTGAGTGGTTCCTTAAGTCTTTGGTCCCACAATTATCCAAAGATGTCGCAACTTCCAGAGTTTTCTCCGAAGAAGATGCCATCATGAGGGCTCAACAGTTTGAACTCATCTACTCTCAGTCTGGTTTATTATACAACATCCTGCCAGATGCACCACGATCGATATTGGATAAAACTAGACAGAGAGCTGGACCACATGCCGATGGTATTGTTGGTTTAGCACAAACCAAGCCCACTGAGCAATTGACAAAACAGTTGTAGCAGTTATCTATACAACACACAACGGCCAGTCAGACTACTGCTTTGGCTACTCCTCCTACCCAAACGTCGGGAGTACAATCCATGCAGTTGACTAACCCAAAGGCCACCCAACAGCCTGAAGGGAAGAAAAAACAATGCAAGAAGGGTAAGGGGGATAAAAAACCCACTGATAATGCTAGCGGGGACCCTACAGAAAAACGGAAGGCGAGGTATCTGTGCAACTTGTGTGCGGACGACCACCCGACCCATCTTTTTCCTCGACTTGCAGAGGCCCAAAAGTTTGTCACACAATAGCAGCAGGCAGTGTTGACTAATCCTTTTCAACATGGGAAAAATTTAACTCAAGCCTCTACAAGTGCCGAAGGGGGCAGCCTAGAAACCTTCCCTCCTCCAAATAATCCCTCATCCACGAATGTATATATGGTTAGGGGTGATGCTTTCATAATGACTAGAGCACACGACTATAGTAAACTAAGCGCTTCTGAGAAGGGTAAAGAAGCTGAGCTCCCATCTCTTCCTCTATAGATCGAGAAGACGTTGGGAGAAACGATGACACTCATTCCAAAGGGTGCATTTAAAAAAGATTCTCACAACCCAAATGCAAGGGCCACCCAAAACTACTCTGTGGTGGAGGATTTATCACAAACCCCTTGTGCGATGTCTTCTTTGGAGGTCCTCCAAAGCTGCCCTGCTCAGAGGAAAGCCTTGTTAACTACTTTAGGCTCTACTGAGACTTGTAACCCGGGTACCATCATGTTAGATACAACCGACTTAAAACCTCATTTGCCTTACCACGTAGCATTTCAGATAGTAGTGGTTCATCCCACAAAAACTTTTACACGGAATATCTTCCACATGGTGATCGACGAGGGTGCCTCGATATGCGTTATGTCATTATCATGTTGGAAGGCCATTGGCCAACCCACTTTGTCTCCTTCACCTACTCTCCTCACTACTTTCGACGGTCATTCTTTCCGACCACATGGCATAGTTCCTTCTTTCCCTGTGCAGTTAGGAGGGAAAACCGTGTGCGTCGAAGTGGAAGTAGTCAATGCTCCCCTTGACTATAACCTCTTGTTAGGAAGGAGTTGGACTTATGCTATGCAAGTTGTGGTTGCTACAGTGTTCCGAGTCTTGTTTTTTCCACATGAGGGTCAGATAGTGACCATTGATCAATTGTCTTTCTCCAGACCTGACCCAGCTTTGGGGGCATCCACAGTTCCCATGATTGATAATTCTCAACCAGGGGTCGTTAACATAGGATTTGGTTTGTGCCCATCCTTGATGGGTACCTTCGATTATCCACCTCCTCATGACGCTGTCAAGTTTATATCTAATCACCATAAGGTTGAGATTTTTCAAGTTTCGTCATTCCGCATGACTTACTTTGAGGATCCTTGGATTCTTCCTTCCCCATCAGCCACGATGGATGATACAGGGCACCTCGGCATGTCCCTACCCTTGTCGGCCGCTGATGTAGGGTACTCTTTAGTCCAGCAAACCTTAGCTAAACCTGATCCGACTCCAGCACAAGAGTTGGATCCACTTCTAGAGCTTATTTGGGCTCAGGGTTCTCTCGCTCACGTCGACTCGTTAGACTTATTCTTGCCTTCTGACGAAGCAGTAATCGAAGCAATGACTAGTTCAGACAAACCTTGGGAAGATCTTCATCATAGATCATATTTTCTCCCAGAGTTAAGCCAAATCGAAGCAGGAGAATTCACCATTACTATAACAGGAGATCAGCCATGTCCTATTAATCTCTTAGCTACACAGGAAATTTATGCTGAGGGAAATATGGCGACTATCGCTGAAACTATTCCCATCAACATCTCCCAAAACCCTGACGTCGTGGAGAATGTCCTCGTCGGAGCGGATTTCTCCCCCGAAGAGATTCAAATTTACACAGATCTTTTCAAAGAATTCCACGACGTTTTTGCCTGGTCTTATGAGGAAATGCTAGGCATCGACCCACAAAGAGTCGATCATGGGCTGCCGTTTCTTTTTTTCAAGCTCTCTTTGAGATCCAAAAGAAACATCCGGCGAGACTGTATTTATGCTTTTCGATATCATCCGGATTAACTGAGAAAAGTAACCATTATGGAGTCTTCTTTAAGCCCTTTTCAGAGTCCTTAAAGATGAAAAGATCGCCGAGTGACCTTGTTTCTTCACACTCGTTAAATTGGTCCAGAAGAACATTCCTTAAACAGGTCTCCTTTTAAGCCCTTTTCAGACCCTCTAAAAATGAAAAGATTGCCGAGCGATCTTGTGACCTTTTCATGCTCGTTAAACTGAAATTTGAAGTCACGTCTATCCGACGGTAGTTTACCCCTTTTTCGGTCCAGACGGTCAACTGTACGAACAAAGGTATACTCTATCGAATTCCCATTCTTTAGAAGAGTATTCTCAAGTATAATTTTATGCCTTTTTCGGGCCTGAGGGACTAAATTTACGAAAAAAAAACCTCCACAGATTCCATAGTTAAGCTCTTTTCAGACTCCCTAAAATTCAAAATATCACCAAGTGACCTTATTCTTTCACACTCATTAAATTGGTTCAGAAGAATATTCCTAACGGAATCCATAGTTAATATTTTTTCAGACTCCTTAAAAGTGAAAAAATAGCTGAGTGATCTTGTCCTTGTCACACTCGTTAAAATGGTTTTGAATTGACGTCTAATCGGTGCTAGTTTATCCCTTTTTTGAACTGACTAGACTATTGTCGAAAAAGGTACCCCAATGGAGTCTCCTTTTATGCTTTTTTCAGACTCTCTAAATATGAAAAACCACCGATCTTCCCTTCTCTGGGCTCGTTAAACTTACATCGAAGGACGTTACCATTGTGTGTTCTATCAACCGCATTTGCATACCTTATCCACCAGCCTTGTGACAGTTTGCTTCTGCATATTAACACCTTTGGCCGCCGGAGTATTTTTCCTGAGTATCATTTTACCAAAACATCAGTCTTGTCCTTGTGCCTCGAGCTTGTATGTTTGCAGTACTCGTTCCTCCATTGTAACATAAGATTCCTTTATTCTTTTTCAAAAATTATCAAAAAGAACAAAAAAATCAAATATACCCCAAAAAGAGGATGGGAAAAGTATTTTCTTTATTGGCAGCATAATGAGTCGCCCTTGGATAAAGCACATATGTCCGTTTGATCATCAGACTATGGGATGTAGTACGACCTTAGGAAGCTTTTCTTGCTATATAGAGTTGTGTCCTCCACTTTTTGGTTACTCTTCCAAACATATGGAGAGTTTTCATTGCCTCCTGCTTCGTAGACTTATGATTAACATATATGCTGCCTGAGTCTTATCACTTGTCGTGCTGTTGTCCAAGGGAAGTTTGTCACTAAGCTTGAGTCGGCCCCTCTGCAATATGTCTCTTGTCTGCATGCCTGGCCATCCCGAACGTCCAATCAAGTCCTTGTTCGAAATCATTGAAGCCTTCAGTCCGATCATCAATATTATCAAGTCCATAACCGACGAGCTGTCGAAGACCTCTGGGTAGTGTAGTCGTACACTCATATTACACTCCTACCCGAGTTTTAGAATATTTTGAAGTTGTTGCTTGAGCTTTGAAGTATAGCCATTAGGCCGAATCAGCTTCTGGAAGATGGGTACTCTATATGTATATCTTTCTAGTTTCAAGATGTAGCTCCGCTGTGTATTATTTGCGGCTACTCTTTATAGTTATTTGATATGGATCTATAGTGTATTTGATTGGTAGCCATGGTTCTATTTTATCCTGAGCATGGGTATGCCCGCCTCGGTGAGACATTTGTTATTTTGCAGACGACACCTCTTGGTTCTTGATCCTTGGGCTCACTCATTCAGCACATCAGTAAATATTGGTAAAAGATTGGTAATGTATTTCGGCCATCAGATGCTCTTCTGACCTCACACATTAGGGGGCATCTGTTATAACCATAAATTGCACCACACATGCTTACCTGGCATCAGGCCAACTCATATCCCTTCATTTCCAAAACATCTACTGAACAACTCTTTGGAAATCCTCTTGTGTCAAGGCCCACGTGCCCTAACCCATTACTGCACGCGTGTGCATGCTGGCTGGCTCACTACAGCCCGCATGTACCTAACAAAGCACGAAAAAAGGAAATTTGCTGACAGAATGAAAAGCTATGGGTCAGTTAACTGAAACTCCCGACCATGCATGGCTGAGGGTTCGTCCAAAACCTTAGCTCCTTCTAGCCTATAAAAGAAGGGGTAGGGGTACCATTTGGAGGAAGAAAAAATATAGCGAAGAAACTCTGCCCATTTACGTAATCCATTGTCCCAACCCTTTAGCCTTTCCTCATGCCAAAGGAGATTTAACGCAAAGAAGTTGGAGGACAGAAGAAGAGGAGCCCAGGATCAGGTTCAAGGAGCGGTGGCCGGTCTCAGCTTTGATTGTAAGTTGATTCATTTTCAATAATAAAAAGAATACTTTTCCCGTTCCAATGTATGAATTGTCTATGATTTGATGAATTTATGCTTGATTTCTAACCCTTGAGCAGAGAAGTAGCATGCATGCATAGTTGTTATTTGTCTTGATTGCAGGTTATTTATGGAAGGAGCAGCGCAAGCAAGTGGTCAAAGTGCAACGGAGGATCTACATCGAACGTCGGTAATAAGGTTGGTGGTTCTCTTCATGCATTTACTGTGAAAGAAGGGTTTTAATCTTGGATTGTAGGTTAAGAAGTAATTTATTTTCGGTCAAAATCTGCATGCAAGTCTGACCCTAGTTTTCTAGTCCGTAGGGTATTTTTCCCAACAACACTTCCCTAGCAGGCAACTGATAGTCATCATCACACGTCTTGGGGAGTGTGAGCTAACACCGTCCTCCCATGACTTAAGGTTTCAGAGGATGCACGGTGGTAAATTCCTCCACCCCTCCTAATCATAACTAGGGTCCACACCCTACAATGGAATATACAGTGGCACCGTGTTGCTGGGGGTTTTGTCATCGTTTATTCGGTTTTGGGCAGTGTCATTACCTGAAATCATGCACTGGTCCACATATCATA
>ML788100.1:101872-114430 GCA_009831015.1 Picea engelmannii
TTGAGCTCAAAGTTTTGCCCCATAAGATAGTGCCTCCAAATTTTCAGAGCTAGCATTACAGCTGCCAACTCTAAATCATGAGTTGCATATAAATCTTTGTGTTTCTTCAACTTCCTTGATGCATAGGCTATCACTCCTCCTTCCTGCATTAGCATGGCCCCCAACCCTTGCTTCGAGGCATCCGTGTAGATTGTGAATTCCTTTTCCATATCCGACACTCATAGAATTGGTGCACTAGTTAGTAACCTCTTAAGCTCAATGAATGCACTATCACATTCTTCTGTCCATTCATACCTGACCCCCTTGCATTGCAAAGTAGTGATGGGTTTCGCTATTTTTGAGAATCCTTCCACAAATCTCCAGTAATAACCTGCTAGCCCCATGAAGCTTCTCACCTCATGGGCATTTTTCGGCACTGGCCACTCCATAATGGCCTTTACCTTTTCTGGGTCCACAGAGATTCCTTCGCTTGAATTGATATGACCTAAATAGTGAATCCCTCTCTGGAAGAAGGAACACTTCGACAACTTCCCATACAATTTGTTCTCTCTAAGGCAGGACAACACTACTCGCAAGTGTTCCTCATGTTCTCTTTCGTTCTTGGAATAAATGAGGATGTCATCTAGAAAGACTTGTACAAATCGATCTAAGTACTTCCAGAATACACCGTTCATGAGGCTCATGAATACTGCTAGCGCATTGGTCAATCCGAAAGGTACTACGACAAACTCGTAATTTCCAAACCGAGTTCGAAAGGTAGTTTTTGGGATATCACCTTCCTTAATCCTTAACTGATGATACCCTGATCCCAAATCGATCTTTGAGAATACCGCTACTCCTTTCATCTGATTGAAAAGGTCATCTATTCACGACATTGGGTACCTATTTTTCACTATAGCACGGTTCAAGTCCCTGTAGTCTATACACAGTCGTAAGGATCCATCCTTCTTCTTTACAAAAATTACAGGTGCGCCCCAGGGTGAAACACAGGGCCTTATTAGCCCTAAGTCCAATAAATCTTTCAACTGCATTTGCAACTCACAAAGTTCTGGCACTGTCATCCGAAACATATTTTTGGAAATTGGTTTTGCACTAGGTTTTAGCTCAATAGTAAAATCAAGCTCCCTCTTAGAAGGTAACCCTGGTAACTCGTTTGAGAAAACATCCTTAAATTCTGACAATACTGGGTACTTATCCAAGAAGGGTCCCTTCCTTTCATTCACTACTTCCACTACATACAATCGACACCTTTGTCTCAAGCATCACTTAACCTTCATAGTTGATATAAAGCGTAACGACACTTTTCTCCATACACCTTGGATCTCTACTGACCTTCCTTCGTCGTCGACACAAAGCACCCTCTTTGCAAAACAATCTACCATGGCTCAGTGAGATGCTAACCAGTCCATTCCAATGATTAAGTCATACGCCCCGAGAGCAGTGACGTATACCTTCAACCTGGTAGTACACACTCCCAGGTCTGCTATACAATTATCAATACTAGGTCCTACCGCTTGTTTTTCCCCCGAAGCCATCTCGACTTGTTTAAAGTCATCATGCTCGTAGGCTGCCAACCCACTCTTTTTTAATGCAGATGGTGAAATGAAACTATCTATAGCACCAGAATCAAATAAAATCGTAACGTTGATATGATTTAGTGTACCTGACGACTCCACCACCGTGGATTGATGTTCGGCCTGGCGATTATTAACCGCTGCGTAAATCTGGTGGTTGCTACTTGATCTCCCCATCGGTGCCTTTCCTTCTCTGTGCACAAACCCTGATTGTAACTCTGGGCAGTCACACTGGTAATGGGGTCCTTCGCACCCCCAACAGGTAACACGAGATTGAACCTGTGCACTGTTATGTGACTGTCTCTGAAATGAGTTCCTTCCCCTGGAACCCCTGCCCCTACTAGCTATTCCCTGAGATGGTCATGGACCTATCTGCGTTGTTGGCGATGAACGAGATGTTGCACTCGCTGCCATTGAAATCCCTGCGGCTACTATCCTTGGAGCGACTTTGTTACCATATGGTGGTGTCCTTGGGTCCTCTCCCCTGGAAAATGTCCTCGGGGCCTTCCCTATGAATCCAAGACGATGTGGAAATGTCGGTCTTGTACCCCTGGTTAAGTTCATGTGTTCCTCTGCATAACGCGCATTTTCCACTGCTTCCGCTACTGAAGACGGTTTCCACATCTACACCATAGCTCTTATCTTAGGGTTCAATCCATAGACGAAGTGCTTTGCCTGTTGTTGGTCATTATCCATATACGAAACATATTTGACCAGTTCCATAAATCTGATCTCATATTCTTCTACAGTTCTGTTTCCCTGTACTAAGGCATGAAATGCCCCTACCTGTTGTTCCTCATAGTACGCTAGCAGATATTTCCTTTGGAACCTCTCCTCGAAAATTTCCCAAGATATTATGTCTGGGGTAAGGTGCAGTTGTCTTTCCAGGTTTCCCCACCAGTTTAAGGCGCTGTCTCTTAACTGAAAAATTGTGATCTTCGCCTTTGAGTTGGACGCATATTCCCTTAAGGAAAAACACCTTGTCATGCATTCCAACCATGCTTCTGCGCGTTCACTGGCGCCACCCCTGGCAAACTCCAGAAGTTTGATCTTCTGAAATTCTCGTGTGATGTCTTTGGGTGGAGGTCCTCCCCCTAAATCCCTTGATGCTTCTGGATTACCCGTTCCAGACGGTGGGGGTTCCACTTCGGTCCCTGCTGGTTGTCGCCCCTTTAAAGTCTCATTAATGGCCTCCAACGAGCGCAGTATGAGAGCTAGTTCGGGTGATGGTGGTGGTGGCGCTGGTGGTGTTGGCGGTGCTTGCGACAACGCTCCCCTGCCTCGATTCCCTCGAGTCCTGACCATCCTGTATGCTTTAACCTGCAATAAATCAAAGTTGTCAGGGTGAGTTCAAGGATGTTTCAAATTGGTGCTACTCAAACTAGAAACAGGGTTAGGCGTAAGTTTTCTTTACTTGTCTGTAAAAAGACATTACTCCTTTAGGGGATTGTCTAGGTTAGGTTTAGGATTAAGCGTCTAAGCTTGATTTCTTCGCCCTAAAAAAAAAACTATTGGTTCCCTTGCCCTTTAGCTACACTAGCCTTGTGCCATACTCGCCAATTCCTCTTGCTTACTCTCCTAGTGCGTATGTCACCTCCTTCTCGCTTTTCCTAGTCCAAGTCCTTTTAACTTTTCGCTTACAACTAAATATCCTCCGATGCTTGACTCGTGAGCTTTTCCCTGGAGCCTAGTGTTGGCATTGTTCAATGCTGCATTGAGATTTAGCGTTGACTTTGACTGGTGGAATGGAGTGGAGGGACTTGGCGCTTGGCTCGATGAGTTGTGTGTATGGTCTCGTGAGCCTGACGCTTGGACAATCGGAGTTTATACTTTGGGATACTAAGATTAGCAGCGTTAAATAAGCCTTTACCTTGATTTCCGGTGCATTCACTAATTATGATTCAACTTGGTTAGCTGGCTCCAGATCAATAGGTCAGGTAATAATCCAGTTAGTCTTAACCTTCATACTGTATCTTCCTAATAATAATACCACTCTAATCCCTACAGTGTTACCATTAATCTAAATAAGTATAAGAATTTATTTGTAAAGACTTATGAGGGCGTGTTGGCGTTAGTGTTCTTCTTAAGGCGCTTCGCTTGGTGGGGGTCTTGGGTTCAATACCCATGGACCTCTAAAATTTATACTTAACCCTATATTATTAAATTATTTAAATAAAAAATCATAATTATATATATATATATATATATATATATATATATATTAAATTTACACAAGCATATTAATACTTTTAAGAAAATTAATAAAACTAAAAATTAATATTACAACAAAATAATAATATAATTATTCAAAAAGCCTATTAATATTTTTTAACTAATTTAATAAAACTAAAAATTAATATTACAAAAAAAATGATAATATAATTATTCAAAAGCGTATTAATGCTTTTAAATAAATTAATAAAGCTAAAAAATAATATTACAAAAAAAATAATAATATAATTATTAAAAAAAAAAGTCTTACCTTCAGTTTGGCGAGAGTTTAATGTGCTCCGTGGCATTCGCTGGCAGCCTTTAAGGTCGGGCTTCTAGCATGAGGCCCATGTGCGCGACCTCCAACTCTCAGTACCAAAAACCTAAGTTGTTCCTTAACCCTAACACTCCTTCACTTCCACCTCTTTCCTCTACCGCTTGTCCACTCTGCTTTGTCCCTCTCGGCAGGCTCAATGCCCGTCTCTGAGCATTGGTGCTTGGGTGATGGCTTCTGTGTATTATGTTTTGCGTTTGGCTTGGAGGTGAGTGAGCTCTCTCGTTCCTCTGGTTCTTGCGCGCTCCGTAGTTCCTCATGGGATTCGCGTCCGACGCTAGGCTTGTATATTGTTTTGTTTCAAATTCGTTTTGCACAAAGACTTCATCGTGGGCTCCTCCTCCTTGACAGATTGGTGTTTGGCACAGGGATTTGTGTTATATGGCAGGTGCTTGGTTGTTTCCAAAGCCATTTCAGAAGTTGTGTTGGTTGAGTGTTGGGGCGTTGGCTATTGGGGTTTTTTTTTTTTTGGTTTTATTANAAAAAAAAAAATTGTTTTGTGTTTGTGCAGCTCCTCGGCCATGGCTGGGCATTGCGTTCGGGTTGTGTGGTGCAAGAACAGGACCGTGGGCTCCTTCCTTTCAAATGAATTTGCTGGAACCATTCAGGGAGGGTGATTTGGAGAATACTCCAGGTCACCGAGACTGCTGCGAGTGAAATTGTAGACAACTGCATCTTGAAGATCGAAAGTTCATATCTGGTCAGCACGAACCTCCCAACCACAGTGAGAGCATGAATGTTTGATAAGTGGGATGTTACGTATGGGCCCTAAGCTTCATGAGCTTGAACTCTAAAAGATCCATTTCAATTTGTTTTTTATTTTTTATTTTTTTTTTTCATCTTGACAAGGCAAACCCGACAATAAATTCATCAACCATACAGAAAATTTGTTGCCATGTGAGTCTGACACGTTTTTCACCACTTGGGTTTTGAAATAATTAACCAAATCTGAGGCTAAGCATTCGATCTTGGCGCTTTTTCACTGCTCTTGTGCATTGTTGATGACATGGTAGGATGGGAAGTATTTGCTCTCGGTGTTGAGTATGTTGAGATTGGCCCTCGACCAATATGGATGGGAAGTATTTTTTCTCGGTGTTGAGTACTTTGACATTGGCCCCCGACCAATATACTTTTTACTTTTTTTTTTTATATAATACGGGTTTTGAAATAATTAACCAAATGACATGCATTTTCGAACCTTGCAATCGCATACGAAACTCCTTGTTGCTCTTCACTTCAGTTCAGAAAATTCAGAATAAAATCTTTTTGGTTACTGTACGTATTACCTGGGCAAATCAATGGCGCACCCTTTTGGGAGATGGCTTGGCTCACTTGATGCGGAAACTATATATATTTTGCGGGTTTATTATGTCCAGGGCTTTTACATCGTCTCTTACGGATTGGGAATTTATATCTTCACTTTGCTGATAGGATTTATGTCTCCTCAAGTGGATCTTGAATTGGAAGGGATGGACAGGCCTTCTTTGTCAACGAAGGGTTCAGATGAGTTCAAGATCTTCATTCGCAGGCTTCCAGAATTTAAATTCTAGTTTCTTCACATTCCCAGGTCATTTTCTTTTTCTTTTGGAGGAAGAATTATTATTATTTATTGTTTAATTGCAGTTTATTATTCTAAAGGAAGCTTATTATTGCAATTTGTCTTTGCTACTAGTTTTGGGTTTGTTGCTGGTTCTTTCTTCTTTCTATAGGAACGTCGTAGACAGGGCATGTGTAGATTCATTCTTGGAGGTATTTTGTATTTTTCCACGCTTCCTCACCCATGATGGGAGAGTCTAGTTTTCCCTTCCTATATTTGAGAAGCTTGTGTTTGAAATTAGATTCAAAATAGATTGAAATGGGATTTCATGGGACTTCATATAATTCAACCAAGTAGTATAGATGAATCAAGATTTCCTGAGCTATAAGATGGTAATTCTTTCTTTATATTCCTAAGTCATTTAGTCATTAAAAATATAAAGTTAAAACTAAAAGGAAGGAAGCTTCAATTGCAATTTAATTTCTTCCTGTACGATATAGTTACTGGGTTAATCTACAGGAAGCTTATTATTTTGTTTTTGTTTTTTTAAAAAGTGCAAATTGTTTATATATATATATTTGTATATATATAATAATAATAAAAATTGTGTGCTTGTCTTGCAGGTTAGGTGGAGCTGGAGCTCGGGTTTTCATCAATTAAGGGTTTCAGGGTTTCACCATAGCTAAATAGAAGTGTTTAAATTATGGGTGGGTAGGTAGGCCCTTGGCTCCAGATTTTGAACCAGGGCTCTGATACCATGTGTAGTGCCTGTAAATACTAATTTTGATATAATTCATTTCAATCACACAAATAAATTAATCACCAGCATATACGCAATATTCAGCAGAGATTAACATTTAACTACAGCATAAAAAAAAAAAAAAACTTAGCACTTTCATAACAAATTACCTGCTTCTGATGCTAATTTCTGCCGGTATGATTGTCCCTTCCTTGCTACCTTGTTGTTTCCTTGCTGCTACCTGATGCGTTGATCAACTCTGCCCAAACCGTGTTTCCTCCCTGCCAGCTAGGAGCATCTTGTCTGAATTCCTAGCTCTAGGATACCGTAAGGCTATCCTGGCCCCCGTGCCCAAAACCCCCAGCAAACCGGTGCCCCCCCGTAATGATCCTCCCCTGACTGCAGAACTCAAACTCCCAACCAGAAAATCCAAGAGAATCCTGAAAAATAATAATCCTTTCTTCCATAAGACTCCTCCCGTCATATCCCCCCCTTCACCAACCCTTTCCTCCTCATTCATTTCCTTATCCATACATTCATTGTCTTATCTTCTTAGTTAATGTCTTATCCGATTATTTAATGTTTCTTATCCTTACATTTAATGCTTCTTATCCCCTCCGTATACATAATCCTTTAATTAAACAATTAAATTTATTAACCCTCTTAAATTTAATACCCGTGTCATTGAATGTAATAGGTAATTAATTAATTAATCAAAATTATAACAATTAATTAATTAATAAATATTTAATTAATATTATTATACCAATCTTTGTTTAGTTAATACCATGTTAGAAAAATTAATTACCTAATAAATTTTTACTTAATAATCCCCAAGAATATATTCAACTAGGGTTGTTACATATACTGGAGGGCTTGTTGTACTCCTTGAAGCTCGATCTTGATCTTGTTGTACATTGTCTCTTGTTTAGCTTCTTTATTCTCTGTTATCTCTTCTATGGCTTCATTCATGGCTGCGATGAGAAAACTGAAGTCATCTGGAGTGAGCATGGTCTTCAGCTTAGTCACGGGTGCTTTTGATTTCTTCCAGGAGGAAGGTTTCGAAGGTGAACCCTTCCTTTTCTTTATGATCTTTGCTTCGTCTCCTGACCTTTGTTCGACTTCCTCTAAGTCTTCACCATTACCTCCTTTCTCTGGGGTAATGGGTGCAGTTCTTACAGATCGGTTTGCTTCAGCTTGGTTGTCCTCGTCCTTCTTTGTCTTCTTTGTTTTCCTTGTCTTACTGGGCCCAGGTGTATTCTCCGTAGCTTCTGGGTTGTCGATGTCGGATATTTCTACGGGGTCTACTAAGATAAGGAGGTTCGCCGTCCATTCCTTGGTGAAATCCTCTAGGTCATCTTCTGTCAGCTTATAATAAGATTAAAGTTGTTCCTTGTGCTCATCAGCATGTGTTGTAATGTATATGAAGTGGTGGTCCATGCTGAACTTCATCAAGGGTCGAAACCTGTGCAAAGTATTCAGGGTCATGCACAGTTCATACTGGATGGCGAGCTTCAAATCGGTGTAGTAGGAATGGAAGACGACATTTTACTACCACTTCTTTTTCATATCGTTCGAGTACCACAGGGTACTGAACTTCGTAGCCAGTGGTTCGAAAGGTTCGATATCCGGGAAGGTTGTACCTTCCGGTAGCTCCCATGCGACGAAGGCTATAAGTATCAAGAGCCAGCTAAAATGAAATTCATGCCCATGATCTTGGGCTTCTCTGCAGTCGATCTCTAGCTGATTCACCAGGTACTTCACCCAGTTCATTTGTAGTCCCTCTGCGCACTTTCCTACGAGGTCTACTACAAAGCCTGATACTTGCATGGGTCGATTCTTGCATACCAACTTCCCTGCGATCAGTTGATAGGCGAGGCATACTATGCCACTTTCAATAGAAGCTACCTTGTAGCCTCGCATACCTTCCTCAACATCGCCATAGGATTCTTTGATATTCTGAGCGAGAGCGCGATCAACGGTCTTTCCAGGATAGTAATCATGGGGATCAGGGCCCTACATGCTAAGTCTAGTGATCCAATTGATCAACACTAGGTCAAATGCTATTTGACGGTTTAACCATAAGTATCCTCCATGGTAACTCGCTAGTAGCAGCTTCACACAAGAATTCACCTCGTGGTGTCTGCCGAAGTGCGGTATCTTCATAACATTGAGCAAGGTGGACTGCGCGAGGTTCATCGTCCATTGTTGGGGGATGACTTCGAATTCTTTCCCTTGGTTCTAGTTAGGTACTTGTATGGGGAAAGTGCGCTGTAAATCTTACAGTCACCCAAGTTGAAGTCACTGAACTTCAACGCTGCAACCTTGTCTTGATCTATGCAGACTACGCGTACTCCTTTCAGAAAGTATGCAGTGACTGGAGTGTACTCAAAGTCTCTAGGCACACTGTCTCTGTTGATCACACCGCCCAGAGGTGGTATGTAAGCAGGTAGGATGGATGGAACCAACTTCGCTTTGGCCAGGTCGTCTTTATGTTTGGTGCTTCGTTCTGTGTTGGCTTAGGATTTTCCTACTCGAGCAGTCAAAGGGGAGGTTTGCGCTCCTCTCTTCGAAGATGCCTGTAAACCTGTAGACAATCCTCTTTCTGACATGACTCTCTCGGCTCTGAGGCTAGCGAGTACCTCTCTTACAGATTCTTCAACTGCGCTAAATTCGTAGGACATATGCGCTCGGGAAAAAAAATTAATCGGGGTTCACAATGGTCTCAGATACTGCACTTGGATGGCTAACCAGATCGTAATGACCACTGTATGCAATCACTAGTTTGGGAGCTTCAAATTCTCAGTTGGTAAAAGTGTTCTTTGGGCATGGTGCAACAAATTAAATAAGAATTTGGCAACGGTCTGATTGCAATGGACATGAAGCTTCCATTAACATTAATCTATCCATTATGGTGTGGTTCAACGGTCTAGTGACGATCCTTTAATGCTTTTCCGTCCGTTATGGGTGGAAGTCGAATAGGCATATCAGTTTCCAATGGCTATATTGCTTCGCCATGACGAAGTGCCCTATGTCGCTATTCTTCTATCCCAGTGAAGCTCAAATTCTGTACCTTTTCCTTCTGCGGGGCTCCCTTTGGAACCTTCTGTAGTATTTCGATCTGGGCTTTCTTCTTACTTAGCTTTCTATCCTTTTTCCTGGTGAGCTTCGTCTCAGTGATCCTTTTCCCTTTTAGATTCTTATCCTCTTCAGACATAGTTACTTCGCATTGTCGATATTCTTTCTTCGGATTCAAGGGTAATACTTCTTCATCATTTGGAACATTCAATTAAGTTCTATGTGGTTCTTCTAGTGTTCTTATAACTTCGACATCCAAGTCCCTGGTGTCAATTAGCTTCGATATGTTACCTTGTTCTTCCATTAACTGCGCGATCCTTCTAGTCATGAAATCTTTTAACTCTTGTCTCTGCTGTCCTGAAACCTTTTCTTTTTCCTTCTTTCTAGCTTGATCTCATTCAATCCAAGGTCTTCCAAGTAGCATAGCAAACAGGGTGTTGTCCTCAATAAATTTGATAATCTCAAAATCCTTCTCTGTCGAAGTTCCATTGACATTCGTAGATATCCGAGGGAGTCTTCCACATAGGTTCACTAGTTTACCTCTAAATAACCCTATTCCGCTTAGTGAAGGGATCATAGAAGGCCTTCCTATAGCTTCCCAAGTTCTTTCTGTCATAACATTCACCTGTGTTTCCTCATCCAGAACACAGTCTGTGTCAAAGTCTCCTATTCTTACTTTGATTTTCTCTTTTTCATTAAAGACCTCTGATAATATAACATTTCGGTGATCATTCAAGGTGCCTTGCATCTATAATAGTATCTTTTCTGATTCTCTCTAGGGTTTTGTGATTTCTGAATCTGCCTTAGGGTTTTATTCATTCAGATTCATTCTTTCAATCTTAGCAATCATTCTAGGGCAATCCAATACTTCATGGTCCAAATCTTTGCAACAAAGACAACTAGATCTTCCACCAGGGCATTCCTTAGCTATATATCCTAGTCTTCTGCAACTGTAACATAGGGTCAATCCTCTCTTTCTTTTGAATGATCCCCAGCCTCTTCTGTACTGTGCACTAGGATCATGGTAGTTAGCCTGCAAAAAATTCTTTATAGGGTCCTGCATCTATTTGTTAGTCAAAACATTCTTTCTATGCATAGGTATAACATATCTATCATTATGCTTATAAGATCTATTCATGTCAAACTTTCTTTCATATATTAATGCCCTAGTTTTCAAGCTAGGAAATAATCTATCAAACATCCCTAGATCCATACTCTAGAAATAAAAAATTTCACTTATTTTACTTCTACAGAGCACAAAGCTTCCAGATCTAATTTTTTTTAACTATTCTTACCTTTATCAGAGCACAAAGCTTACAAATCTTACCTATTTCTTGCATATCTGACCTCTTTTCTTCAGGAACTTCCACTTTAACTTTTCTTAGAGCACAAAGCATTCATATCTCACTTCTTTTCTTCATATCTGGCCTTTGTTATTTAGCGCAAAGCTTTTCAGATCAAGTGGAATACTGTGCACTAGGGCATAGATCCACGCAAAGCGTTTCAGGACAAATCTTGGCACAAAGCTTCTTCTCCCTTAGTTCCCAACAATCACAGTTTCGGTCCTGGCAATGGAACCATTTGTTGGCACAGGGGTAGACCCAAGGTTCAATGCTACAAAAATGCACCAACAAAACCCTATCTACCGACCCTTTCGGCAACACCTGCGAATCAGATGAAGTCTTACCTGAGGTAGAGGTAGGGGTGGTTGCAAGACTCAGGTGTCTGCAACCTAATCTAGGACACTGATCTGTGATTACATCACTTAGCATAGATCATTCATCAACATTCAACCCTCATCATACTTCGCAGATAGGATAGAACTTCGCAGTATCAATGTAGTTAGACACTTAGCATATTCAGATCTAACAGATTAAGCACTTAGCATACACTTCTATGGGTTAGATCTAACATTATACATATCATAGGCACTAAGCATAAGTAGATCTATTTAAATATATCAAAGCACTTATCAAAAGAAGAGATAAACACATCAAGTTGAAGCACATAGCATGACACATAGATCTACATGGTTCACCCCCACCCTGGGGCTACATCCACCAACTCTTCTTCTTTATTAGCTTCAATTAATCAGGCTATAGCATAGAGCTTATCAAAATCCTACTCCGCACAGGACAGGAGATCTGCGCGCACCTCACCAGATCCTCCTTCCTCGAGTAGATCTAGCACAGAGCCTTCTTACAATTTGTGCACTCAGCACTTACAATATTTGCACTCAGCACTTACAATACTTGCACTCAGCTCTGTAAGTTTATCACATAGATAAATTCTTAGCATGAAGCTCTCGGCTAATCTTCTCTATATCTCTATATGTCCATGTATCTCTTACATGCCTAGGTGTCTATTTATACATTACAAAATAGTACTAAACATGGGTAAACCCATTGGCCAACATCCCTTGCCCATTACATATTCCCAAAACCCAAAAAGGACCCAGAAAGGGGGTTTAGATTCTGAAATCTCCGCTTCACTTGGCACTTCGTCTTTGATAGGCTGTCAAAGTCCCAAAAATGGTCAAATATGACCAATTATTCCTCAAAACTTGGTCAAGGGCCAACACCTTCCCCCCCTTCTCTGTCTCCCCCCTCCAAGTCTCCTTCTCTCTCTCTCTCTCTCTCTCTCTCTCTCCCCTCCTTTCTCTTCCCCTTTGTCCCTCCCTCCCACTATCTCTTCCCTCTTTGTCTCCTACATCTACCACATCTTTCTCTCTCTCCTTGTTGTTATTCTCAATCTCACTCTCTCCCCCACTTTTCTCTCTCTAACCCCCCTCTTGGTCTTCCTCTCCCACCCCATCATACTCTTAAACAATCCATATCTATCTCATTCTATCTTTACCTCTTGCATATAACCCCTGCTCTCTCACTCCCTGTATCCCCCTCTCTCCCCCAATATCCCCACCTTGCTCTCTTTTCATCTATCTAACCCCCCTTCCCTCTTTTTTCCCCCTTCATCTCACTCTCTCACTCTCTAACCCCCCTCTTTTTCCCATTTTCCTCTCACTCTCTCACTCTCACTATCTCCCCCCATGACCTACACCACGACATAGAGCTATATATAGAGTTAG
>ML788100.1:114735-130365 GCA_009831015.1 Picea engelmannii
TATATATTGCAGGACTGCTGAGAGGGGAAGGTGCTGAAAAAGAGACCACAATGGCTGAAGAAAGGTGGTGGAAGGCACCTAGAATGGTGGCATTAACTTCCACTGAAACCGATACCATATTTGGTCTTCACTGGCCCGGAGAACCAAGAGCAGCTCGTTATCCTGAAATAAATTACTTGCAGGTTGGTAGGTAGATGGATCCTCATAAGTAATGAGGGATGGGGGTGAACTACCCATCTGTAGAGTCCTCAGACCTGACCACCGCGAGGGAGATCGTGACACACGAAACCTCACTGGAAGGAAAAAGGCAGGAAGAGTGTGCGATCACAGGCAGACGTGAGGGAGGAGAAATGAAGAGAAGAACCCTGGAGATATGCAGAGTGAGTGATAATAGAGAAGAAGGAGAGTAACCTTCATTCTCAGTCACTAGCGAATAGAGGCTCAGTCTTGCAGCATCATGGTCTCAGCTCGGGGGTGGCTAATGGTAAATCCTTTCGGAGTCGCTAAGCCTACGATTGGGTGGAAACAAGCACCCCTCTTAGCAGTTGCATCACCTCTGGTGTTTTTCTGATAAGTGTTTTACATCTTGCATCTTGAAATGTATATTCTGACATTTATGCTCATAAGCTGTGAAATTGTGAATGGTTTCAGTGTAAAACTGTCTATGTGGTGTTTTGATCAGAAATGGTAGTTGCATGCTTGTAACAAAAAAACAAACACGTATGGATTATGTTTATAGATAAATTTATATATACGCACATTGAACCAAGTCATACTTCAAGTCTGTTCTCGGGAAATCTATGCCCGTATTCGTCTCCAGGAATACCTGGAATGGACCTCTCCACAGAAGTACCCTCTCTGGAACTTACCAAGAATCTGAAAGAGGATTTGAGGGTGCAAGTCTTAGTAATCCTACGCGAGGAAGAAGGGTCCTCTTAAAATACCGATATTTCAGCATTTCGGCACCTGGGATATCCAAACGCGAGTCCTCTTATACTCACAATTCTCGAAACCCCGATTCATGAAATCCTGAAATGAAAGCGTATGGATAAGTATCAATTGATGGATGAGATCTTGTCGGAAGATATAAGGTCAGTCGTGACTATTAGATTGAAGAAAGAAACGAGGGCGTTAATGTCTCAACCCCTTTCCTTTTATATTCATGAATAACGAAGAATTCGGGACCATAAATTCCCAGGGTTTGTAGAAGTATCTGGACCGTTCATCGATAGGGACACATGCCTGTCGGTAAGCGTTTCGAAATTTCTGTACCCAAAAATACGAAGGGCGTATTCCCCTTGTGCTCGCAAGTCCCGAAATCCCGACTTGCAAAATCCCAAAATGCTAGCGTGTGGGTAAGTTAAGGGTTTACAGAGTTTCAGCACCCGGGGTGTCTAGATGCGAGTCCTCTCACACATGCAAGTTCTGAAATCCTGACATATGAAAACCCTAAAATTGGTCGAGGTTATGACGAAAGGGTGTATCGGCTTTTCGACACCTGGGAAGTTGAGGAGCATGGATCTTCGACCTCTGGATTGCGAAATCCCGAAGTAAGAAACCTCGAAAAGGTCTAGCGTGGGTAAGCCTTGGTGTTTCGGTGTTTTGGGAATCAGGAAACCCAAGGGTCAGTCTTAGTATACATGTCAGTCCCAAAATCCCGATGGGTGAAGTCCAAAAAGAACAATACGTGGATAGGTTACGAGACTTCGACATTTCATAAATCAGAATACTCAAGGGTGTATTCCCTTGTACCCGCATCTCTCGAAATCCCGACTTGCGAAGTCTCGAAATGACTTAGCACGGACGGTATTTGGTGTGACGACATTTCGACACCCGAGATACCTGACGGTAAGTTTTCTTATTCTCACTAGTCCCAAAAACCCATTCCACAAACTCCCGAAATGGACTGAGCGACATATATGCACAATTATACGTATGTTAAGGATGTCAGAATTCTGGCTCTTAAGAAACCTAAGTGTGAGACCTCCTGTCGTCGCATATCCTGAAATCCCAATGGCGAAAACTGCGAAACAGGGAAGTATGTTAAGAGTTAGTATTATATAGTTTGGCTACCAGAAGACCCCGATGTGAGGCCTCCTGTCAGCGCATCCCCCAAAATCCCGACTTGAGAAATCCCAAAGAGATAGAACATAGTGAAGTGTAATGTTTTGATGTTTCGGAACCTGAGACATCTAGAGGCAAATGTCTACTCCTCGCATATTGCAAAATCCCAATAGGCGAAGTCCTGAAATGGATTGGCACACGTGGTTTGGGTTTTCGGCTTTTCGGTGCCCGAAACTCCCAAAGGTTAGTTTTCCTCATGTTCGCCAGCTGCGGAATTTCCGAAGGATGAAACCCCGAAGTGAAATAGGGAATACCTGCATCATGACTTCCCTGTATCGTGAAAGTCGATGAGTACCCTCCGGTAAGGCCTGTGGCCATAACTGCCAGTCAGACGAGGGCGGATAAGGGAGGGCAGGTTCTGTATCAGGCCTCGTAGGGATTCATGGAATTCTATTCCTCGAAGAAAAAGAAGAAAAGCCCAAAAAATTTCAAATTTCCTAGTGGGTATGTGACAAATTGGTATCAGAGCATGGTTACAGCACTTGGCTTGCTTGAGCTCGTGAACAAGCTGCGCAGGAGCTCCATTCAAAATACTCCAAAAAGGAGTAACCCTTGGCCTTAACCCTCTTTTATTCAAAGATCAAAGTTTGAAAATGAAAACCTAAGTGTGTATGCATGCGAAAGAATTATGAATTATGCGCGGGTTATAAAAATGTATCTAACTATTGACTAACGACAAGCATTTGTCTTTTGCACCCAAGCGGATGATCAGCCGTGGGAATTTACAGACACAGAGAATGGTGACTCACCAAGAGGTGGGAGAGGGCTCCCACAATAGAGACGAAGAGTCTAACGAAAGAAGGGAAATAGTGACCCCTCCAGATCTAGTTGAAATGGTGATGAGCCTCATGGTTGAATTGCAAAGCTGCAAGGCCGACAATGAAAGGATAATGAAACAATAAGAAAAGAAAACTGAAATTAACGTAGTTTTACTACAGAGCTTATCCAACTTACAAAGACAGATGCAGCATGAACCCAAGACACAAAAACATGGTCGTATCAGTGGCCACACCGAGACGAGCACCTCGAAAAAGGTCCACCCCAGAGGTAAAGGACAAGTGTCAGATGATTCCTTTGCGAAGGAAGCTGACGATTCAGAGGGCTCTTCTAGCAGCAGAACCAATTCCTATTCCCGAAGAAAACAAAAGAAGCAAAATCTTTCCAAGGGTCATAAATTCGAAGAATTCAGAAAAGCCAAACCACCCTCCTTCGACGGAGAAATAAAGAAGGCAAAGGAAGCAGAGGCCTGGTTGCTTGGACTAAAGAAATATTTCAGAGTCCATGACTTTTCAGAAAATTTGAAGGCTCGAGTATCCACCTTCAATTTGAACGAAAAGGCTTCCATTTGGTGGGAAGACCTTAAGAACGTGAAAGGGGTTCGCGAAGAAGACCCGTCTTGGGAGCAATTTGAGAAATACTTCTGGAAGAAGTATTTGTCCAAAAAATATTTTGACGAGAAGACTAAAGAATTTTATGAGCTCAAACTGGGGCAACTCACTATAGAGGAATATCTCAACAAATTCCTCGATTTATTGAGGTATGTGCCTTATATAAAAGCAGAAAAGGAAAAGGTGCAATGCTTCATCAGTGGGCTACCCAAGGACTACCAGAGCATAATTGAATTTGATGAGCCAAAGACCCTAGAAGGTACTATTCGAAAGGCAACCTATTGTCATGAACAGTTTGGGCATCGAGCAGAACCTCGTGAAGGATGGAAATAGAAGAATAGTTCAGGATTTCAGAAAAAGGGGATTAAATCCCCAGGATTTAAGAACTATAAGAAGAACCCAAGAATGAACTTCCCAACCTGGAGTGTACACCAGCAGAACTTTCCCTCATTGGGCGGAAATAAAACTTCTGGACCTATATCAGTGAAGGCAGATAACACAAAGAGAGAACCTCTGAAAGGTTGGGGTTGCGGAGAAGAACATCTCCTGAGAGACTGTCCACACCGATAATAGAATAGTTGGAGAATTTATAACATCCAGGGAGCTACTACTGTCAATAATGTGGCCAGGAGTGTGCCACAAATTTATGCAGCCTTGGATAATAACCAAGCTGACCACCAAACCTCAGTGGTGGAAATAGAAGGTATGCTTTCCAACCATCTAGTGTCTGTTATGATTGACCCTGGTTCAAATTTGAGTTATGTAGCCCCTAAAGCTATTGATAAATGTAAACTACAGCCACAAAAACATATCAAGCCATGGTTGGTATAGTTAGCCACTGGCACCAAAAGAAGGGTAGCAGAGGTCATACCAGCCTGCCAATTAATGTTGGGTAAATTCCCCACCCAAGCAACCCTTAACATTTTACCCCTGGGATCGTATGATCTGTTGATTGGTATGGACTGGCTGGCTGCCCATAAAGACAGATTGGACTGTTACCATAAAACCTTAGAATGTGTAAGTAAAGAGCGGAAAAAGATAACCCTTCAAGGGATCCAAAAACTTGTCTCAGTGAGACAAATATCGGCTTTGCAAATGAGAAAGTATTGCCGAAAGGGATGTCCCCTATATGCAATACAGGTATTGACAACAATTGAAGGTGACAAACCCAGCCTTGAAGACCACCCTACCCTAAGAGAATACAGAGATGTATTTCTGGAAGAGGTACCGTGTCTACTTCCGAGAAGGGACGTTGACTTCTCAATAGAACTTGCACTGGGAGCAGTGTCGGTTTCTAGGACACCGTACCGGATGAGCACACCTGAGTTAGTTGAACTCAAATTGCAATTAAAAGAAATGATGGATAAAGGCTATATTCTACCCAGCGTGTCTCCATGGGGAGCACCAGTCTTGTTTGTGAAAAAGAAGGACAGAACCCTTAGACTGTGTATAGATTATAGACAAATCAATAAGGTAACCATAAAGAACAAGTACCCCTTGCCCAGGATCGATGATCTATTCGATCAATTGGGAGGTGCGTCTATTTTCTCAAAGATTGACTTGAGATCGGGATACCATCAAGTCCGAATCAAGGTTGAAGACATCCATAAAACTGCTTTCCGGACATGGTATGGTCACTATGAGTTCGTGGTAGTGCCATTTGTGTTAACCAATTCCCCTGCCACTTTCATGTGCTTGATGAACAATGTACTCAGTAATTTTCTAGACAAATTTGTGCTAGTTTTTATTGACGACATATTAATTTACTCTAAGAATAGAGAAGAGCATGAAGAACATCTTAGGATTGTACTGCAAGTGCTAAGAGAACATCAACTCTATGCTAAATTCAACAAATGTGACTTCTTCCAGAAGCAAATACACTACTTGGGTCATGTTCTGTCCGAAGAAGGGGTAGCAGTAGACCTTGACAAAATCAAGTCTATCATGGAATGGCCTACACCGAAGGATGTTTTGGATATCAGATCCTTTCTGGGATTGGCAGGTTACTATAGGAGATTTATAAAAGGGTTCTCCAAGATTGGTTGTCCAATCACTGCCCTCCAGAAGAAGGGGACAAAATTCATGTGGACACAGAAGTGTGAAGAAAGATTTCAAACCCTGAAACATCTAGTGACCCATGCACCCATGTTGAAGATCGCTGAACCCGAAACAAATTTCCTCATGTGCACAGATGCCTGTAAGGAAGGGCTTGGAGGAGTCCTTATGCAGGGAGGAAATGTGGTCTGCTACGAATCTCAGAAGTTGAACGAACATGAAGTCAACTATGTGACTCATGATCTAGAGCTGGCCGCCATAGCACATGCCTTAAAAATGTGGAGACATTACCTCATGGGGAGGAAATTTATACTTATGACAGACCACTATGGGTTGCGATATCTGTTTGACCAACTGAAGCTCAATGCCAGACAAGCTAGGTGGATGGCCCTCCTTAGCGAGTTTGATTTTGAAATCAAACACATTAAAGGGAAATAAAATAGGGTGGTCGATGCCCTTAGCAGAAGTGTGAAAACAATTCGCCTAGCAGCGGTGAGCACCTATGAGACGGATGTCAAGGAAATAATTAGAAATGCATAAGAAATAGATCCCTTCACCCAGATAGTGACCTTGGACCTACAACAAGAACCCGCTAGAGTAAAATATGAAGGCTACCAGATGACCGAAGGGGGTTTGCTCACTTACAGAAGTAGATTGTACATTCCCGATTGTGATGACTTGAAGAGGTTCATATTGGATGAACTACATAAGAGACCCTATACTGGTCATCCAGGATACCAGAAGATGATCACAGCCACCAGGAAACAATTCTATTGGTCTGGATTGAAGAAATACATAGCTGAGTACTTGGACAAATGCATAGAATGCCAACAGGTTAAAGAAGAACACCGACACCCATCAGGGTTATTGCAACCTTTACAAATCATCGAGTGGAAATGGGAAACCATCTCCATGGATTTCATCTCTGGGTTACCAATCATGATCAAACAGAATGACACGATTATGGTGGTGGTGGATAAATTGAGAAAGTCTGCTCATTTCATCCCCGTCAAATCGACTTGCAAGGCAATAGATATCACCCAGGTATTCATGAAAGAGATATTCATACTACATGGTATGCCGAAAGAGATCGTGTCTGACAGAGACACGAAATTTACTTCCAACTTTTGGAAATAATTGATGGCTAGTTTAGAGACCAAGTTGTTGTTTAGCACCGCCTATCACCCTCAAACCGACGGACAGACAGAAAGAGTGAATCAAATATTAGAGGAGATGTTAAGGATGCATGTAATGCATCAACCCAAGAAGTGGGAAGACTACCTGCCATTGGTAGAATTTGCGTACAAAACGGATACCAAGCATCCTTAAAGATGAGTCCCTTTGAAGTCCTCTATGGTAGGTCGTGTAATACTCCAATCAACTAGAGTAATCCCATAAGTAGGATTTCTTTTGGACTCGACATGTTGAAAGAAATGGAACAGCAAGTGACTTAGATAAAACAAAATCTAAAGGTCACTCAAAACCGACAGAAAAGTTATGCCGACCAAAAGAGAACTCCAAGAGAGTTCAAGATGGGAGACCATGTATATCTCAGAGTTAGGCCCAGGAAGAGTTCCCTGAAAATGGGAGCTTGTGCCAAGTTAGCACCGTGATATTGTGGACCCTTTTAGGTTTTAGATAGAATGGGACCTGTAGCCTATAGGCTAGCACTTCCTCCCACAGTAAAAGCACATAATGTTTTCCATGTTTCATTATTGAAGAAATATGTACATGATGCTAACCATATAATTGACTGGTTTGTGATCCAGGTGGAACCGGAGGGAGAATTTCTACCAGAACCTCAATGCATACTGGACAGAAAGGAAACCCCACTCCGGAACCGAACCATTGCACAGGTCAAGGTGCAGTGGAGACATTTTGGCCTAGATGAGGCTACATGGGAAATGGAGGATGCCATCAAACAGGCATATCCAATTTTGTTTACATCTGTACTTGCATGTCATGTTGATAGATAGAACATCGAGGATGATCTTCCTTTAAGGGGGAGGGAATTGTAACACCCTGTTTCCCCCAGTCTGTAAAAATAACTATACTGGCCAAGTATTGTGGCAAACTCAAAAATGTGAATGTATGATGTGAATGGACCTTGTGAAAAAGGTCGATGAATGTAAATATATATATATATATATATATATAGATTGCAGGACTGCTGAGAGGGGAAGGTGCTGAAAAAGAGACCACGATGGCTGAAGAAAGGTGGTGGAAGGAACCTAGAATGGTGGCGTTAACTTCCACTGAAACCGATACTGTATTTGGTCTTCACTGGCCTTGAGAACCAAGAGCGGCTCGCTGTCCCGAAATGAATTACTCGTAGGTTGGTAGGTAGATGGCTCCTCATAAGTAATGACTGATGGGGATGAACCGCCCATCAATAGAGTCCTCAGACCTGACCACCATGAGGGAGATCGTGCCACATGCAACCTCGCCGGAAGGAAAAAGGTAGGAAGAGTGTGTGATCATAGGCAAACGCGAAGGAGGAGAAATGAAAGAGAAGAACTCTGGAGATATGCAGAGTGAGTGATAATAGATAAGAAGGAGGGTAACCTTTGTTCTCGGTCACTGGCGAATAGAGGCTCAGTCTCGCAACATCGTGGTCTCAGCTCGGGGGTGGCTAATGGTAAATTCTTTTGGAGTCACTGAGCCTACGGTTGGGTGGAAACGAGCACCCATCTCAGCGGTTGCATCACCTCTGGTGTTTTTCTGATAAGTGTTTTACATCTTGCATCTTGAAATGTATATTCTAACATTTATGCTCATAAACTGTGAAATTGTGAATGGTTTCAGTGTAAGACTGTCTGTGTGGTGTTTTGATCAGAAATGGTAGTTTCATGCTTGTAACAAAAAAAAAACACGTATGGTTTATGTTTATAGATAAATTTATATATACGCACATTGAACCAAGTCAGACTTCAAGTCTGTTCTCGGGAAATCTATGCCCGTATTCATCTCCAGGAATACCTGGAATGGACCTCTCCACAGAAATACCCTCTCTAGAACTTACCAAGAATCTGAAAGAGGATTTGAGGGCATAAGTCTTAGTAATCCTACGCGAGGAAGAAGGGTCCTCTTAAAATCCTGATATTTCAGCATTTCGGCACCCGGGATATCCAAATGTGAGTCCTCTTGTACTCGCAATTCCTGAAACACCGATTCTCGAAATCCCGAAATGAAAGCATATGGATAAGTATTGATTGATGGACGAGATCCTGTTGGAAGATCAGAGGTTAGTCGTGACCATTAGATTGAAGAAAGAAACGAGGGTGTTAATGTCTCAAACCCTTTCCTTTTATATTCATGAATAACGAAGAATTTGGGATCGTAAATCCCCAGGGTTTGTGGAAGTATCTAGACCGTTCATTGATAGGGACACGTGGTTTCCGGTAAGCGTTTTGAAATTTTGGTACTGGAATACCGAAGGGCGTATTCCCCTTGCGCTCGCAAGTCTCGAAATCTCGACTTGCGAAATCCCGAAATGCTAGCGTGTGGGTAAGTTAAGGGTTTACGGAGTTTCAACATCCGGGGTGTCTAGATGCGAGTCCTCTCACACTCGCGAGTTCCGAAATCCCGACATATGAAAACCCAAAAATTGGTTGAGGTTATGACGAAAGGGTGTATCGACTTTTCGGCACCCAGGAAGTCGAGGAGCATGGATCTTCGACCTCTGGTATCGCGAAATCTCGAATTAAGAAACCCCGAAAAGGTCTAGCGTGGGTAAGCCTTGGTGTTTCAGGTTTTGGGAAACCAGGAAACCCAAGGGTCAGTCTTAGTATACACATCAGTCCGGAAATCTTGATGGGTGAAGTCTTGAAAGAACAATACATGGATAGGTTATGAGACTTCGGCATTTCAGAAATCGGAATACTCAAGGGCGTATTCCCTTGTACCCGCATCTCTCGAAATCCCGACTTGCGAAGTCCCGAAATGACTTAGCACGGACGGTATTTGGTGTGACGGTGTTTCGGCACCTGGGATACCTGACAGTAAGTTTTCTTATGCTCACTAGTCCCGAAAACCCAGTCCACGAACTCCCGAAATGGACTGAGCGACATATATACACAATTATACGTATGTTAAGGATGTCAGAGTTCCGGCTCCCAGGAAGCCTAAGTGCGAGACCTCTTGTCGTTGCATATCCCAAAATCTCAATGGCGGAAACCCTGAGACAGGGAAGTATGTTAAGAGTTAGTATTTTGGAGTTCGGCTCCCAGAAGGCCCCGATGTGAGGCCTCCTGTCAGCGCATCCCCCGAACTCCCGACTTGCGAAATCCCGAAGAGATAGAACATAGTGAAGTGTAATGTTTCGGTGTTTTGGCACCTGGGACATCTAGAGGCAAATGTCTTGTCCTCGCATATCGAAAAATCCCGATAGGCGAAGTCCCGAAATGGATTGGCACACGTGGTTTGGTATTTCAGCTTTTCGGTGCCCAAAACTCCCAAAGGTCAGTTTTCCTCGTGTTCGCCAGCCGTGAAATTTTTGAAGGATGAAACCCCGAAGTGAAACAGGGAATACTTACATCATAACTTCCCTGTATCGTGAAAGTCAATGAGTACCCTCCGCTAAGGCCTGTGGCCATAACCGCCAATCAGACGAGGGCAGATAAGGGAGGGTAGGTTATGTATCAAGCCTTGTAGGGATTCGGGGAATTCTATTCCTCGAAGAAAAAGAAGAAAAGCCAGAAAATTTTCAAATTTCCTAGTGGGTATGTGACACCAACTCTGTTAGCCTCAAGGAAATTCATATCAGCAAAGAAAACTAACTGCAAAATAAAAAATGCAAATGATGTTCTCTTTACAATGCATTTTCTGATCTCCACCCCTTCCCAGAAAATATAGAATATAACCCTAATCATAATCTGATCCGATTCAACACTCCAAAGGGTGCACTGCAATATCATATTTTTCTGCCTCAAATGGTCATTTCAGCTCGGGTGTACTACAATCTCATGATGTCTGGGCCTCGAAACGGTTCATTGCAATCTCACTATCTCTCTTCCTCCAAACGGTCATTTCAATTTGGGTGCATTGCAATTTCATAATCTCTAAGCCTCCAAACAGTCATAATGTCCATTTTAATAAGTTCCATTCCTCCAAATATCTTTTCACCAGACCCAGAGCTTGACGTAGACCATGACCTATACCACCACATAGAGATAGATATAGATTTAGACGTTTACCTAGAGCTTGACGTAGACCATGGCATAGACCCCGCTAGCTCCATATAAGCCTAGGCATAACTTATACTTAATCCTTAACCCTATTTTAACTCGAGAATTGAGTGCACTATGCATATACCTTGTATACAACCCTTGCACCCACATCACCCACATCTTGGTGCTCTAACCATTGCTCTATCCTTGAAAAAATATTTAATCCTAACCCCTTAGGCCTCAGTTGTCCCCATACCACTATACATATTTATTCATAAAGAGGTTTGGTGTATATTAAATGCTATATCTATTGCATTAAGAGTGGACACACGCTCCTGTGACTTGACTGAGTTGGTTGTTTATGCTCAGTAGGAACACGCGCACATTCCTAGAACGTGCACATGCTTTAGTGCACATGTGTTCTAGGAACACATGCACATTCCTGCTGGGAATTTTTTATTGGACAATTGAGGGGGGGTGAATCATTTGTTACCGTGCTTAAACAATTATGCTTATTTCAAACTCTTTAAGGAGAACTCAATGACAATCACAATAATGCAGGGAGGTAATCAATAGAACATTCAACATCAATCACACATATGAAATGCATAGAGACAGATATTTCTCGAGGAAACCCATAAGGGTAAAAACCTCTTCTTCTTGATATGATAAGTAATCTTTATTTTATGTACATTATCATTCTTATGATCACCAATGCATTGTGAGTCTACCACCTCTATTTTGCAAGCTGCAACCTTTTGAGAGCACCAACTCTCTAGATTCTCTAGCACCCACTAGAAGGAAGAACCAACTCCCTAAGTGTTCCAGCACCAACTGGATGGAAGCACCAACTTCCATTCACACAGGAACCAACTTGTATAACAGAGAACAACAGTTCTCCCTTGCACTACCCTGTCACCTTGGTTTTTCTGGCTGCAACCAAATGGAAGATACAACTCCCTGTGTTCAATAACCCACTTGAACCTCTGAGGACAACAGTCCTCCCTAGAACCTCCCAACCACCATGATTATAAAAAAATTGTTACTGAAACTTATTATACAGTGTTTATCTATATATTACCAGTCTCATCACTATACTACTGCACTTCTATGCTTTACCTGCATCAATGTCTTCTTGCTCGCATTCTTCTTTGAGATTTCTATTTTTCTTCTCTGTCTCTGCATGTTCACATCGAATTCCTCTTTCTTTCTCAGATAAGCATTTATATTCTATGTGCTACACCTCTGCTCTACGTTTTAGCTGCTACACATAGCCTGCTTTTCCTCGCATGAATAACTCTCAACAGCAACACCCATCTCCTCTTTGTTCTGTGTTTTTATACTCTCTTTGCATCTACTACATCCGACCAAGACCGACATACACAGTACCTTTCCATGCCTCACTACCCTGTTCTGCATGCCTTTCTCACATCTAGTCATCTATTGATCATCATGGAAACTCTTCACCTTCTCTAGTGGTTACCCCCATGCATTCATCATCACCGGGAATTATGTTGAGATTCCTTAGCCTCTCTGACAGTTGAGATTCTTCATCTTCTCTGTCACAGTCGAGCTCATCCTCTCTGTTATAGCTACAGGCTTCTGCACTTTTCCATCTATCAATCACCTCTATGAAAAGTCTTCATTTCACTGGCAGTTACCTTGGGACTCTTCATCTCCTCTGGCAATCACCCTGCAGCTCCTCGAGTTGTCTGGCTGATTTCATCACTACGTTCTGGTAGTTTCAGCCAGTCACATATGGCTTCTTTGGCTTCTAATCCCCTTCCTTCATGTGGCCTCTAGCGTTGACCAAATGCCTATTCAAAAGGTGCTTCATGACTCGCGACCTTGGGGATATTGGTATGATGCATCTCGACTCTCCCAAGTTGCGATCTCTGAAATGGGGCTTTGTTGGGCTAGCCCCTTCCTCTCACATGAACACGAGATGTGACCAAGCACTTATTCAAAAGGGCACTTTATGATTTCAGTGATATCCAATGTGGATCCCAATGACATGCTAGCTCCTCCCTTAATCCTTCGATGATGTGACCTCCAGCTGTGACCAAGGTTCAAGCAAGAGGGGTGCTTTGTGATTTTTCATATCACAGAATCCTGCTGCGAGTTGCCTTGTATCTCCCAACTTGCAATCTTTGAAATGGATCTTAGCAGCTCTAGCTCCTCCCTTCATCCTTCGACTATGTGACCTTGGCTATGACCATGGGCCAAGCATTCGAGCACTTCTCTCTCCAGATCAATGGTCCAGATATCTTCTTCGATTCGACAGCTCAGATCTCATCGCGACTTCGCGTGTCGGGGGTTTGAGCGTGAGCCAACCCTGACTCTTCAAACTATCGATATCCTAAGTACTCTAAATCAATGGCCCATAACCCTCTGTGATCCAACGACTGTGATCATGTCGTGACCTCGCACCTCGCAAGTTTCTACAACTCTGGCTTTGACTTTCTTAATTTGTGAGTCAACAAAATTATGAGCGCTCGCCACATGTCCTCCCTGACGTGGTCTTGCTGGCATGGTCTTGCTAATGTGGTCTGCCACTTATCTTTGTTGACATGGATCCGGCTGACGTGGTCTTGCTGATGTGGTCTGCCACTTGTCCTTGCTGACGTGGATCTCCTCACATGGCACATGTTCTTCTCGTATATTTGATGGGCTAGATTAGTCTTTGATCCAATGGCTCAGATCATTTCGCAACCTCACATATCGTGAGTTCCCACAACACACACCTTTGACTTCTCCAGCTAGCGAGTCAGCGAAATTCCAATTGCTCGCCACATGTCCTCTGGCTCCAACGACCATGATCATTTTGCAACCTCGCATATTGTGAGTTCGAGGTGTTAGAGCACCTCCTTCCTTTGACCTTTGAGTCAACAAAATTCTGATATTTCACCACATGTCCTATGGATCCTATGGCTCAAGTCATTTCGTGACTTCGCATATCGCTAGTTCAAGGGGTTAGAACACCTCCTTACTTTGACCTTTCAGTCAGTGAAATGATGATCTTTCACCTCATGTCCTCTAGATCATACGGTTCATATCTCATCGCGATTTCACATTTCACGAAGTTGGAGAATGTCTCTCGTCCTTATCCTCTTCGCAGTTATACTAGATCTGACGGCTATTGGGTATTCTGGATTGGTGATCCAATGGCCACTGTCGCTCCTCCTCTTGAGATTACACATACTTTCGACTTGGAATAATTTCTAAGTGTCAAAGGTTCTCATCCTGTGAGTCCTTCTCTTGGTCCTCGACTGCACTTCTAGAAAGCGCAAAGCGCTATCTCTTCTGAGATTTGATCTCTTCTCGATCTTTCTCTTCTATGTCTTCACTGTTTTTCTTGCCATGCACACTCTACCTATAACCCTGTCAACATCGCTCTGCCAACATCACTGATGTTCTTGTGCCATCGATGTTGCATCGTCATTCTTGTTATTTCCATCAATTACAAGCATATTCTGCCTTCTATCTGTAAACATGCCAACCTCGTTGTTATTCTTGCCATCAATGACAAGCACACCTCTGCCTGCAAACATGCCAACATTGTTTTGTGCCAAGAACACCCCACCTCATCTAATATCTCATGGTCGAGAAAAAACTGTGACAACTTTAGACAAAAACAACCCACACATACATGTTTTACTTATTTTAGTGTTCTTGTTAGATTCATAAAGACTTTTGTGTTATTTCCAAACCATCGCAGGAAAATTTGGAAGACAACCTTGTTAAGTGCAATTGGAATTTTTGTTTGTATCTAATTGTGTCTTCTTGGAATTGGAAGACAAATTTGTCCAAGTGCAATTGGAATTGTTGTTTGTATCTTCTTGTGTCTTCTTGGAATTGGAAGAAAAATTTGTCGAAGTGCGATTGGAATTGTTGTTTGTATCTTATTGTTTCTTCTTGGACTTGGAAGACAAATTTGCCCAAGTGAAATTGGAATTTTTTTTTGTATCTTCTTGTGTCTTCTTGGAATTGGAAGACAAATTTGTCCAAGTGCAATTGGAATTGGAATTAAAATTATTAGATGTGTCTTCTTTTGTAATAAAAAAACAAATTTCTCCGCTTGGTTGTGCCTTATTACATAATACAAAGACAAATTTGTGGTGGGTGTTTGGAAGCCAATTCTTATCTTTAAACATCGGGAACCACCGGATTCGAGAAAGAAAGTCCTTGAGAAAAAAGAAACCGATCAAAAAGGTAGAAGAAGAAAGAGAAAAATAAAAGTTATGTATGTCAAAGCATAGGATTTCAGAAGAGGGAAATCCAATTTCTAGATGAATAGATGCTACTATTGTTTCTCCTCCATCACCAGAAGCAAAGCACAAGAATTAGAAATCCAAACAATATCTCATTAAGAAAAAAATTTGTGGATGACTAGATGATGGAGGATTTGCTTGGATATGATGATACAATGGATTAAATTATAGAAGAAACTAGTGTACAACATTGTGGTGAAGAAGGTCATGTGGTGCAATCTCTTGTTGGACAGTCAATTGTTACAGAAACTAGACAATCCCATCTCCACTCTCCTCCCATAGTTGATATGTTAGTGATTGAAGGGGAAAGAACTGCAACATTGTTAACTCCACAACAGGGAGGCCAAGATTCCCAGAATAGGGGTTCATCGTCCCTACCTAGATTGAGCACTGCGCGACGAAGAACTCCTAAATGCATTCAGGTCGATGAAAGTGGTATATCATCACTTGAATGTAAGTTACCTAACCGTACTATTTGTTTTCACTCTTATAAAATCATTCAATAATATTTTGAACCAAAATCTGATGTTGCTAAATGCCAATTATTTTTATCTTTGTTAAAATATATATGTTTGAGTGTTGTTATGAGAATTTTAGGCATTAAAACAATCAAAAGTGTAGAAA